>PVKV010005515.1:0-24101 GCA_004027835.1 Alouatta palliata | reverse complement strand
GTTGGCCAGGCTGGTCTTGAATTCCTGACCTCAGGTGATCCACCTGCCTCAGCCTCCCAAACTGCTGGGATTACAGGCGTGAGCCACCATGCCCAGTCTTATTACAGTTGTATTGGGTACATGATTCTAAGTTGAAAACTTTTTCTCTCAGCATCTTCCAGAAATTATTCCACTGTTTCTTTTTTCCATTGTGGCTATGGAATCTAAGTGACATTTCTTCAAAGTGATCAATCCTGTCTCTCTGATTTTAAGATATTTTTGTCTTTAAAGTTTTGCAATGTCCTTATGTCTGTGTCAATTCCTTTTTTATTTTAAATTTTGCTTGAATATACTAAGTTCTGGATATTTATTGTTGGAAAGCAAACTGCACCAAAACTTAGTGGCTTAAAGAAACAACCATTTTATTACCTCTTAGTAGCTCAGAAATTTAAGCAAGTATCAGCTGGGCAATTCTTCCACCCCACATGAGATTGGCTGCAGTATCTTGGTGGTGTTTACCTGAAATCTGGGCTGGTCTGGAGGGTCCAAGATAGCTTTACTCATGTGTGTTTACAACATGAACATCAGTGGGGACAGCTGGGAGGCTGGGCTCAGATGTGTCCCTCTTCTTTTACACAGTCTTGAGATTTATCTAGTCAGACTTCTTACAAGGCCTTGGGCTTTCTCCAGAACAAGAGGCAATGATGGAAATGAAATGTTAGGTCTTAGAGTCTTGTGAGGATTAAGTTAAACTTTTCCCCCCAGTACTCAGGTTCTGAGGTTGGTAGTTTAAGGTGGCTAGTGGAGCCCATGAAGCTGATTCTGCGCCGGACAAGTAAATGCATATCCTAGGGCCCCCTTGAGTCTAGGGGACAGGTGGGAGTTCCTGCACCAAAGTGACCATTGAAAAGAAATGAAAAGAAGCCTGGCAAGCCCTGCCACTGTGATCTGGGTGCTCTGTATCTGCTGGGCGCTCTGTAGGGAGTCACTTTCCCATGCTGTGCAGAGCAAAAAACATAATGGTAGCAACTTAGTAACTTTCTGAATAAGTCACCACTATTTGTTTCTGGCCATGCCTTGTATGGGAGCAGTGACTGCACTTTCATGCTTCTGCTTCTGCAGGGAGTTGCTCATTTCCAGGCCGCAGGCTGGAATGAACCAGTTTCGCTCAGTGGAAAGCTGTTCCCAGGGACAACGTGAACTCGATGGCAATGCTGCTCAAAAGCTTAGTTTATCTGGAGTGTATCTTTCTCCCTCCCTTGTTTAATCACCCTTCCCAGCTCTGAGTTCCCGAACTCATACCTTAGGTAGCAGTGGCTCGTGAAGATGAGAATAGCCCCTGCTCTTACTATAGCTTCTAGAAACATGATTGTCTAAGAGCTTATGAGTGGGATGAGGTCATCTTGCTGGTTTATCAGATAATGGTTGAGCTTTTGTAATCCTAAATATTTTTATTTCAAATAAAGTTGTTAAGCCCAATCAGAAAAAAAGGGGAAGAAAAAGTGTTGGGTAAGTGTAAGCTCTTAAGAGATACTAGGAGCTGTGGAAGGATCCAAGAGACACTCCCATTTCTTTCTGGAGTTCATATGTTTATTTATTTTAGAGACAGGGTCTCATTCTATCACTCAGGCTGGAGTACAATGGTGTAATCATGGCTCACTGCAGTCTCAAACTCCTGGGCTCAAGTGATCCTCCCACCTCAGCTTCCCAAGTAGCTGGGACTATAGGCCCACACCACCATTTAATTTAAAAGAAAAAATTGCTGAGGTGAGGTCTCCCTATGTTGCCCAGGGTGGTCTCGAATTCCTAGCCTCAAATGATCCTCCAACTTCAGCCTCCTAAAGTGCTGGGATTATAGGCATGAGCCACTGCACCTGGCCACCTTTCTAGAGTTTAATAATGGAGTTGTGTCAGAATATGTGAACTTATGATGTGGTTTCAAGAGCAACCCGATCTCTCACTCAGGCTGCAGTCCATGCGTGCAGCAGGTGGGCTGTGCTCATTGCAGTCCCCTGGGCACCAGCCTGACAGTTATTGGTTACCTTGCCTGAGGGCAAGCACTCTGGAGGGTCTTCGCACTGGCAGTTAAGTACTCTGGACAGAAATGACAGTCACTGGCTGGAAGTGATCTCACAACCATGCCCAACACGAGAGTTGTAAAAGACAATTTTCTTATGTCTATAGGGGGAAGAGCTGGAAGTATTTGAACAGTTTTAAAGTTAGCTACAGGAGCTGACTGTGTTGACCGTTAGGGCTTTAGTTCAAACTGAAGCTCAGACTTTAATCATTTAGTGGGCTTGAAGGCCACAAAAGCAGGGTTTCATAGCCTTACTCTCCTGTTCCAGCCGAGAGAAATTGTCTGTGTTTATTTTGTAAAAAGCCCTTTTTAGCCACTGTAGTATCAAGAGGCAGCACTGAAGGATGGATGATAATTGGGATTAGGAGCTGGGATCTGTATCATAGGCGTGGCTGTTTCAGAATTACTTGGAGAATACAACCTAGGGTTGCAAAGCAGAAGCAGCAGATCAAGGGAGGGGTAAGTGCCCCTTTATTTTGGCATAGTCTTATCCTACCTGATACAACTGTTGCAAGTACCATACTTTGAAGGCAGTTTTGTTGAGCTGAAACCCAAGGAGGGTTACCAGGGGAGGTGGAAGTCTTGGGAATTGGAAGGGAGTACTTGGTAGCTGCTCTAAGGATTTGAAGAGCTGTCAGAAATCTTTTCCTTTCTGCTGAGGAACTTACCTGTTTGTAGTGAGATGAATTGGACTGCATTGTAGGTGGTGTGCTCACTACTCTAAGTGACCAAAGAAGCTGGAGAAAGGGTTTGACCCTTCCAAGCCTAGAGAGGAAGAGTGGTTGCCATGGGTGACTCCTCAGCTCCCTCCCACCTCTGTCATGATATTTCTGTATTTTCTGGAATTACAATCCCAGCTACTGGGGAGGCTGAGGCAGGAGAATTACTTGAACCTGGGAGGTGGAGGTTGCAGTGAGCTGAGATTACACCATTGCACTCCAGCCTGGGCAACAAGACCAAAACTCAGTCTCAAAAAAAAAAAAAAATTAAAAATTAGTTGAGCATGGTTGTGTACACCTGTAGCGGTGCCTTTAGCATGACTTGATGGCATCTCACAGGGTCGTGATGATTAACCAGTTTATAGGCAGCATTTTGAACATCAGTACCTTGGCACAGAATGTGAACTAAATATGCTTCATGTATTTACTGCTACAACCATGATCAATGTCTGAACTAAGCTTGAGACACTATAGGAAGCAAAACTAACTTCTCTTTCTCTTTCTCCTGTCATACAATGTAGATGCAACAACATTTTCCTCACTTCCTGGAAATGGCTCTGTTCTAGCCTTTCAATATTATCCAGGAGGTAAGGTTTCTTAACTGGAGAATACTAAATGTATTCCCAATCTATTGATCATGTTTAGAGACCTGAATCCCCATAAATCTATCTTTTAAACTAATGGCAGAAAACAGGTGTGTACTCAGGATGCAAAGTATGATCTTTGACTAGTCATGTCAGGAAATGGACAAAATCAATCTTTCTGATCCAGATTTCAAGCTGTGTACTGCCCCAACTTTACAAATGCACCAATTCAACACATTTTTAGTTGTTTGTAGTGTATCGTATCTAAAGTTTTGTATTTCTCAGGCTTAATCTGAACAACGATATTACCCAGGGGCCATTGTCTTCAAATCCATTCCCAAGTCTAGTACAAACTTAAACTTAAAGCATGTTCTCATCTTGCATTTAGGTCAGTTTGAGGGTAAAAATCCCAACCGAGCATATGATACTGAAGCACTATTGGGATGCTTTGTTGATGGGACTTTTTCTTCCTCCCTGCCTTCTGCAGATGTCTTAGTGAAGTGATCGTTAAGTTAGAGCACCTCCAAGAATCTGAGTGTTGAATCTTCCAAAGTGTTCAAATATGTGGTAAGATAAATTAAGCAGAAGGTAAGTTGAGGATTGGATTGTGTGCTGTTGGCCTCTTGTTCTAGTGACAAGATGCCACAGTCCCTGTGGGCATCTCAGTTCCTGCCCCTGC
Organism: Alouatta palliata; assembly: GCA_004027835.1. NCBI lineage: Eukaryota > Metazoa > Chordata > Mammalia > Primates > Atelidae > Alouatta > Alouatta palliata. The sequence goes on along the minus strand of PVKV010005515.1, from coordinate 20,063 downwards.
ACAGGCATGTGTACACACACTCACATGCACACAGATACTCCTGGCTTTTGGTTCTTTCCCAGATGGGAAACTGTTCTTTACACCTTGACTTGCTGATCTGTCTTCTAGTGGGGATCCAAGAACATTACTGAGGGACAACAGGACTTGGGGTGGGGGTAACAGACTGGGATTGAGGTGATCAGATTCTAGTCTCAGATGAGTCCCTAATAGGGTTTTGGACAAAATCTCCATTCTGAATTTGTTTTCTTAGCTCTATAAAGTCCACACGTAAGTTTAACAAGGTTTTAGTTCTAGTTTCGAACTCACTGAGATCTAATTGATGAGGAACACTATTACGGCCATTACCATCAGCACCAGCGTCGTTACCCTTTCTCTGAACTGGTGTTTGACCTGTTTTGGGGAAGTGGTTGTGAAAATTAATGAGTTAATATGACAAGTTTCAAACAGTGCATCAGCATGGCATATAATACAATCTATAAAGTATTAGTAGTGATGAGAAGACATTGCTTACAGTGTTGTGAATTGTAATATGCCTCTTGGAAAACAGGGCAACAAATATATCAAGAGCCAAAAACAAATGGCTCTCAAACCAGAGATCCCACTTCCAGAAATCCCAGAGATATATAACATTGGAAAACTCATACCAAACATATTCATCACAGGATTATTACATACATTTTAAAACGAGTGGCTAACAAGATCAAATAAATTAGGAGACCATCTACTTGACTGACTCCTTTGTAGCCACTAAAAGACTAATAGCAATGTAAAAAAAAAAGATACAAACCTGTATGCCTTTGACATAACCACAATTAAGTAGTTATATAGTGATATACAATTATGAACATTGTAAAATTCACATATATCCTGGAGTATGTGGGCTTTGGCGTTATGAGTCTTCCTTTTTCCTTCATAGCTAACAAGGAGGTCCGCAACATATGCTACAGGTAGTCAAATACAACCAGAAGTGGGAACAGAAGACACAAAGGCTCTTTACTTTTTGTCAAGACCTGACTTGACTTTAATGATTAGTAAGTGTCCACTCAGCAGTTCTTTCCTGGAATTTGGTGCCTTTAACTTTTGTTCTTAAAGTCTGTTCAGAAGAATACACTCCTAATAGAGATAAGCAACAGCTGTCTACATGATGCCAGGGTTCACTGGGTCTTTTTTGGCAACACTCCAAAGTATTCTCAATCCGAAGGCAGCCTCTACAATCCGTTGGTAGGAATGCGTTGACTGTTGACTAGTACTAATAACAAATGAAGATAGTCTTGTGCCGTCATAATCTCTACTCTTGCTTGCAGATCTTTGGGAAAAAAACTACTGACTCCAAAATGATGAAGGCAAGCTAGCTAGAATGGAAAAGTAAGTGTTCTTGAGGTTTAGTAGTTTTATTCAAGATGTGCTGGGCCAGGTGTGGTGACTCACGCCTGAAATCCCAGCACTTTGGGAGGCTGAGGTGAGAGGACCACTTGAGCCCAGGAGTTTGAGACCAGCCTAGGCAATATGAAGAAATCCCGTACCTACTAAAAATACGCATATGCAAACATTAGCTGGGCATGGTGGCATGTGCCTGTAGTCCCAGGTCCTGGGAGGCCAAGATGGGAGAATTGCTTAAACCCGGGAAGTGGAGGCTGCAGTGAGCTGATATCATCCCACTGCACTCCAGCACAGGTGATGGGAGTGAGGCCCTGTCTCAAAAGTGTTAATGTGGTTATTCCATTTTGGGGGAGAAAAAAGCCATATTCATTTCTACTATAGCTCAAGTATCTGAAATAAAAGGGAAAAAACCCATGAAGTGTTAAAACTAGAGTGTCAGACAAGCTCTTGATCAGTTTTCCCTTCCTTCCTTGTAGTAAATGGGAGAAGAGCCTGGTAAAACACAATGAACTGTGGCCGGGGTCACTACTGTTTTGAAGAGTATGATCAAAAATCTTCTCCTTGGCTGGGCACGGTGGCTCACTCCTGTAATCCCAGTACTTTGGGAGGCTGAGACAGGAGGATGCCTGAGAATAGGAGTTTAAGACCAGCCTGGGCAACACAGCAAGACTGTATCTACAAAAAATGCAAAAAAAGTTAGCCACACGTGGTGGCACACGCCTGTAGTCTCAGCTACTCAGGAGGCCAAGGCAGGAGAGGATCACTTGAGCCCAGGAGTTCAAGGCTGCAGTGAGCTATGATTGTGCCACTATACTCTAGCCTGAATGACAGAGAGAGACCCTGTCTCTTAAAAAACAAACAAACTACACAGTTAACTACAATCACCATGTCAAGTAAAAACAAAAAACAAACAAAAAACAAACAAACAAAAACACTCCCTGTGTTAAACTTGCATGTGAAAAATCAGCTTTTTTTCTATAGAGGTGAACTAAGAAATTACTTAATGGAAAAGAATCTTGAATTTAAACAACCTAAATTAATGAATGCAATAGTCTATGATATAGTTTCATAACTTTACTGTCTAGAGTGTTTGAAACAATGTAACCTTTCTCTACCAAGTGGTGTTTAGATTGTTTTCTTCTCCTCCTTTTCAAAACATTCCTAGAAAAGATGCTATGAATGTACATTCCTAGAAAAGATGCTATGAATGTCACGTATGCTTCCTAGCTACACTTGAGGTCTCGAGGAATGGATATGCCTAATTCCCTGTCTTACCAGATAAGGGCACTCATTGAGGATGCTCTAGGAACCCACAAGATGGAGAAGAGGTGCCCCTTCCTTGAAGGTATGGATAGGTCTCTTGGCTGCCGGTGGCCAATGGTGTGTGCCACACTTGGATTAGGTGTGATTCAGCCAGGATCAAGTCGAACTAGGCAAAGTCCCCCAGTGGTAGGCCGTGTCATTTCCCATGGAGAGCAGACCCTTTCTCAGCCTTCATCATGGGAACATTATGCTTTTCTCCCAACCTGAGGAAGAATTGGCTATTAATTCATCTATGCATATAATATATTGTATTGCATTTTACTATGGGTGAGGCATTTTTTGGAACACTGGGGAGTCAATAGCAGACCTAAAAGGGAAATCCCTTCTCTCGTGTGCTTCACAGTCTAATCAGGAGATAGACCAGATAAACTGGAGTATCTGAGTTGATACACTCTATGAAGAACAATCAGATAAAGGGGATAAATAGGGTTTTGTGTATGCGCATGTATGTGATACTAGTCTTTAAAATATGGTAAGGGAAGGCCTCCTTGAGGAGATGATGAGGGAGAGCCATGTAGCCCTTGGGGGAAGAGGCTTTGGATAGTGCTGAAGCTCTGTGGCAGGGTTGTGCGTGGCGTGTTCAAGGAACAGGTGGAGGCCAGGAAGAGAGGGAAAGGGCCGCAGAGGAGCCTTTAGGACACCCTGAGAGATAGTGTGATAGAAGGGACTGGACAGTGAGACTGGCCAGAACAGCCTATTTCTTCTGTCTTTAGACGTGAATGAGTCTGAGACTGGCCTAGAGCTCTTTCGTGATGCTCGCTGCCAAGAGGACTGTGAAGTCCACGCCCCCACACAACCTGGCATGCTGTGCGAGTGTGCTCCCCGCCCGGGTGTCGGTTGCTCAGGCACTCTGCCACTGGCTGTGTTTACCAGCTGCTGGGATCTCCTGGAAGACCTGTACCCTGAGAAGGTCAGGGTGGAGCTCTTATTCTGATGCCTTTGGCCACAAATACCAAATAAAACATTTTACGAAGGATACAGACAAAGTCCAGGTACTGTTCTAGAACTTGGAACATGTTGTAAGGTCATTTATTATGAGAATGTTCATTGTACTGATTTTTCTTTTGCAACTTTACCTTTGAAATACTTCCATAGGATGCTATTCCTGACTCTGATAAAGGTGGACGTGAGTAGGAATTAACTTGAGCATCCAGTTGTTTCCCCAAGGCTCGTTTGTGACCCTTGCTTTTGTCTTACTTTTTTTCTTATCAGAGATTACATTGGGCAGAGACTTGCACTGGAAAATCGATGTGAGCGCCTTGTGAGTGGGTCCAGTATAGAGCAGTTGGTAATGAATTAATGGATGCCCTTAGCCTTTTTAAGGACGTACTGCTGGTGACGGTAATTCATTTGGTACAGTTACCTCTGAAATAATGTAACTTGCCTGTGCTGCTACAGACAGATCAATAGACATGATTTTTATTTCCCATCTTGCTAACTTGCTGTGTGACCTTGGTGCTCGGGTCTTACATATCCCTGTGAAACAAAGGATTAGACTAGATGTTGAAGGCTTTGTTTAGATCTTTGAATATTAGATGCTGAAATCCCAGCAAAGATGCCATTTAGCACAGTCTTTTTCCACTGGACTCTAAGGGTGGGTGGGTAATCTTGCAATGCTATTTGCAATTTTTTTTTTCTTGAGTGGGGAGTTTCTTAGTTTTTATATGTCAAGAGAAGATTGAGTTTGGCATAAAATAGAAGCTCAGTATGTAGTAATTGAATTTCTCATGGCTAGAAATCTACTTGTAACTGACTATTTAAAATACTTTCATGTTTTTTTCTTCTTCCCCTGCCCTCTTAAGTATCCAGATGAGTCAGTGAAAAGATTTATGTTGGACCACGGTCTGTGAGGCAGTCATCTGGAGGTTGCAGTCATCTAGCTTCTGTGGATTTTGCTCTAAAGATAGTTTCTAGTTCTTCATGTCTATATAAACTATCTGATGGTAGAATACATTCTGAAATACAACTGGCCTTTGTGCTTCTCTGGGTACATCATCTCAAATGTAACAGATTCTTTTTGAAAATAAACAATTTTTAATATGCATAAAATGAAAAATATTTTATCGTCAGCTCTTAGGCAATTTATATTTGGCATCACAAAGGGATGTTAGGTGTTTTCCAGAGTTAACTCTGTGTGCATTCATGGGGTTCTTCAAGGAGCTATGTAGCAAAAATAGGTGGCAAGCCCTTCTATTACCAGGTTCATTTGTTCCAAGTCTGGCTTTGGCTTTTAATCACATGTTAGCATTTGTTTGTTTTCTCAAGAAATACTTACCTATGATGTGCCTGACAACATGCTAGGAATGAGTATAAGAGTGTAAATTTCTGAAGGTGCTTTTGAGAACCCATTAGGAAAGGGAATATAAGCCTGTTACTTAGTTCCCTTAATAAAAAATTCCTTTGTGTTTCAGGATTTGGATTATCCTTTAACTGCCTGGGCCTGCGGGTTGGAGTTGCTGTGCTTACTGCAATCTTGCATATGTTAGTTATTGGTCTGTGTGACGTGTGACTAGAACATACATGAAGAAGGCAGATTCTCTGGGTCAGAACACAATATCACAGGAGTGCCCACCTACAGCACCTACTTTTGACCTGAGGAATTTTTTTTTTTTTTGAGACACAATCTCACTCTGTTGCCCAGGCCGAAGTGTAATGGCATGATCTCAGCTCACTGCAACCTGTGCCCCCCAGGTTCAAGTGATTCTCCTGCCTCAGCCTCCTGAGTAGCTGGGACTACAGGCGTGTGCCACCACACCTGGCTAATTTTTTATATTTTTAGTAGAGATGGGGTTTCACCGTGTTGGCCTGGCTGGTCTCGAACTCCTGGCATCAGGTGATCTGCCTGCCTGGGCCTCCCAAAGTGCTGGGATTACAAGCATGAGCAAGTGCACCTGGCCACTCTGAGGAGCTTCTGTAGGCTCCCTCCCTTCACCACCTGCCAACCTAAGCTGCATGCCAAGATTCCCGATGGTCCTCAGGGCAAAAAGGTTCATCAGAGCTGGGAACCACAGGTGTGGAGGGAGTAAATAGAGAGGGTCTGAGGGCTGCTGCCTCCCTGATGCCTGTCTATAAAGCAGGGTGGGAGAGAGGACCACCTGTTGGAGGTGAGAAACTCACCATGCCATCCAGTCACACGGATGCTCTGCAAACTTGGAAAGAAGCAGCTTGAGTCCCATCCCATGCATCATCTTTGTTCTCCGTGATGTAAATTGTGCTGGGCTCCTGACTCTCTCCCTGGGAGAAGGCCTCTATGCTGTATGTTCCACATCAAGACCCAGCCTGTAGTCCCAACAATGGGCTGAGGTAGACCTCTGGTGACTCAGATACTCCAGTGATGAGTGTGGTCCGCAGAAGGTGTCTGGAGAGCAGAAAGCACACAGCACCAACTTGGAAAGTTAATGAATGGGTTTAGTGATGGGCAGACACGGAACTGTTAACATGCTTTAGAAAACTTACTTGACCTCAGCACTTTTCTCTCCTTTTAGGCTGGTTGTGGGGTGAGACATTCTTCTTTTTCCTTTACCCTCACTTGTATTTTATTGGATTATAAGATTCCGTCTTCTGTTCTTGTTTTGGCCACTGTCTATGCCAGGCTGCTATTAGAGCCTGACAGCTTGACCCTAAATCAAGGAAACCCTTTTATGTGTATTTAAAAACAAAACTAAACAAACAAAAACCTCTGTAGATCTTATTAAAATCTACCTTCAAAAGTGACTCCTTCACTTTTAAAAGTGGGGCTATTCCCATTCCTGTTTTATGCCCATATTTGGCACTTTGTAGGGGAGACCATTGGAGGAGAAGATGCTAGAGGTCTTAAACATGGTTCTCATCCATGGTTTGCTTGCTTTCATTAGACCAAGCTAAAAGGCGGGGGAATTCACACGCCATGAGAGAACAGATACTTGCATGTGCTTGTGTCTCATGGAGGTGATAGTGGGAGAGACTGGTAAAGCAGATCAAGAAGAAAAACTTCAAGTTAGGCAGGGTGGGTCCTGAGTTTCTGGAAGCAGGGCCACACTCTCTGCAGTGCCAGGCATGGGCCTGTTGTGCAGAAGGAACTCTTTTACTTGAAGAGTAAAAGGAAAGCTTCAGGATGAGGGGTATCTATCTCCAAGCTGGCCTTAGGGTCTTGAGAGATGCAGGGCTAATGGGATTGGCAGCTCTGACCTTGCTGCGGCAGCCTCCTGGCCCAGCTCCCACATCTTAACCTCCTTGGAGAGCAGCCTAGTTGGCAGCATGGAGCTAAGGAGAGCTGGGTGGGATGAGGTGCAGGGCCCTACTGAGAGGAGGAGGGGAATGCAGTGCCTCCACAAACCCAGCTCTGGGGGTGGGGTGGAGCAGATTCCATGCCTGCCTCGTGGAAAGCGGAGGCATTGGGCACGGGGTGCTGTTGTGTGAATCATGGCTGCATGGAGCATATACTGGCTTCCGTGTTGGGCCCCTGGCAAAGGTAAGAGGTGAGCAGTGTGCGGCCCTGTTCCCACTGCTCCCCAGAATGTAAAAGGCGGCACAACATAGCTGGGGAATTGGGTGGTAGAGCTGCCCACTGGGATGTTTCAGAGATGTGCTGGGCCACAGTCCCCAGGTGTGGGCTGTCACCAGGCCTTCCATCATACTGTAGGTTTTGAAATGTGTAAGGGCCCTCTGTTAAAATGCAAATACTCTTGTGAGGTTTGAGCCTTTATTATCCCATATGCTAGATTTGCCTTTAACAAAACAACAAAAACCCAGCTTTACTGAAGTAGAATTTGTATACCATAAAACTCATTTTGAGTTGTGCCACCATCACAATCCAACCTTAAAACCCTATCACTCCAAATAGTCCTACTTGTAGCCATTCCCCATTCCCACCCCATCCCTGTTCCAGGCAATCACTGATCTTTCTGTCTCTACGGATTTGCTTCTTGCCATTTCATATGAACAATACAATATGTGGTCTTCTGTGTCTTGCTTCTTAGGGTAATGTTCTTGAGACTCCTCCATGTTGCAGCATAATAGTGATCTGTTCCTTCATATTGCTGAATATTCCACTGCAAATACCACATTTTCATTCACTGATGGTGAACATTTATTTCTAGTTTTGGGCTATTATGAATAATGCAGCTAAGCACATTCATAGCTTCTGTTCTTATACATATATGTATTTGGAGTATGTGCTTATTTTGGGTAGATTACTTTAAAAAACTGGCTGGGCACAGTGGCTCATGCCTGTAATCCCAGCAGTTTGGGAGGCCAAGGCGGGCAGATCACCAGAGGTCAGGAGTTCAAGACTAGCCTGGCCAATATTGTGAAACCTCATCCCTACTAAAAATACAAAAATTAGCTGGGCTTGGTGATAGGTTCCTGTAATTCCAGCTACCTGAGAGGCTAAGGCAGGAGAATTGCTTGAACCTGAGAGGTGGAGGTTGTGGTGAGCCAAAATTGCACCACTGGACTCCAGCCTGGGCAACAGAGCAAGACTCTATCTTAAAAACCCAAGCAAACAAAGAACTACCAAACTATTTTCCAAATTGATTGTACCATGTTACAATCCCATCAGCAGGCCGGGCGCGGTGGCTCACGCCTGTAATCCCAGCACTTTGGGAGGCTGAGGCGGGTGGATCACAAGGTCAAGAGAGCGAGACCATCCTGGTCAATATGGTGAAACCCCGTCTCTACTAAAAAATACAAAAATTAGCCAGGCATGGTGGCACGTGCCTGTAGTCCCAGCTACTCGGGAGGCTGAGGCAGGAGAATTGCTTGAACCCAGGAGGCGGAGGTTGCGGTGAGCCGAGATCGCGCCATTGCACTCCAGCCTGGGCAACAAGAGCGAAACTCCGTCTCAAAAAATAAATAAATAAATAAAAATAAAAACAATCCCATCAGCAATATATGAAAATTATAGTTCTTCCACATTTTTGACATTTGGTATTGTCTTTTATTATAGCCATCCTAGTGAATATGAAGTAGTATCTCATTGTGGTTTTAATTTGCATTGCCCTAGTGCTAGTGATTTTGTGCCTTTTCTTTTCATGTGCTTATTGATCATTCATATATCTTTGAGAAAATGTCCACTTGGCTGTTACTTTTTAAAATCCAGGGCCAGAGAGATGGTCAACTTCCCTGGGAGGAGGAGAGGTTTGTCCTGTTCACTGTTTGATCTCAAGTGCTGAGCACGAGAGTCAGAGAGTAGAAGGTTGTATATTAGTGTCCTGTGACAGCCGTAACAAATTGCCGCATACTTGGCGGCTGAAGGCAATACACATTTATTCTCTTTCAGTTCTGCAGATCAGAAGTCTAAATCAGTTTTACTGGGCCAAAATCAGGGGTCAGCAGAGCCTACAGGGGCTCTAAATTTCCTTGCCCTTTCTAGCTTCCAGAGCGACCGTCTTTGCATTCTTTGGCTCTTGGCCTCTAACCCATCTTCAAAGCTAGCAGCCTAGCATCTCCAAATCTCTCTCTGCTTCCTTTGTAATATGGCTTTGTTTATCTTCTGTAGTAAAATCTTCCTCTGCCTCCCTTTTAGAAGGACCCGCGTGTGATTACATTTAAGACCCATCTGAATAATCCAGGATAATCTCCCCATCATCTCAAGGGCCTTTATTTAGTCACACCGGCAAAGTCTGTTTTGCCATGTAGGGTAACAATTCACAGGTTCCAGGGATTAGGACCTGGCTGTCTTTGGGGGCCATCATTCAGCCCACCACAGTCAGTAACCTGTCAAATGCATGTGGCCCCATCAGCTCAATACATAGTTCAGGGCTGGGTGGTCTTGCGGAAGGCATCAGGCTGAAGGAAGTTGAAGGAAGTCTTCTGGAGGCACAGGTAGGCCCTGGAGGGATACCAGAGCCAATTGTGCTGGGGACCTCTCACCTCTTTCTTCTGACTCATCTCCTTTCTAGAAACTTTTTTTTTTTTTTTTTTTTTTTGAGACAGAGTCTTGCTCTGTCACCCAGGCTGGAGTGCAGTGGCGCCATTTTGGCCCACTGCAACCTCCGCCTTCTGGGTTCAAGCGATTCTCCTGCTTCAGCCTCCTGAGTAGCTAGTATTGCAGGCGCAAACCACCACACCCCACTAATTTTTGTGTTTTTAGTAGAGACGGGGGGGTTTCACCATGTTGGTCAGGCTAGTCTCGAACTCCAGACCTTGTGATCCGCCCGCCTCGGCCTCCCAAAGTGTTGGGATTACAGGTGTGAGCCACCACGCCTGGCCTCTAGAATCTATGATATGAGGTGTTGGTTGCTAGCATGTGTGAGCCGGGAGGTGCAGAGGCAGCTAGCACTGTTACCAGGGCCGTGGGGGAACGGGACCAGACCTCGGGGCCTCGCGCCCAGATCCTCTCGTCCTTGCCTTCTCCCAGCTCCCCTCCAGGCCAACCGCCTCCACGCGGGGGCCCTGAGAGCTCAGCCCCCTCCCCGGCACTACTTCCCGGTCCCGGCCTCTCCACTCTCCGAGGCGACAGCCACTCTGCGATCTCGCGCGCGGCCAGCAGAGGCCAGCATCCCCCGCGGAAAGGGTGGCCGGGCTGGGCGGGCCGAGAGGTGGGGCACAGTGACCCTGGGCGCGTCTGACAGCCCTCTCCAGTGTGGGTTGCCGTTTCGCCGTCCCAGCCCCGCAGCCTTTTCTATCTTTCCACTTCTCCCTTGGCCCACTGCGCTCTCGCTCTAGAGAAGGCACAGACTGCCTTGAGCGTGGCAGCCAGGAGTGGACGGGTGCGGCCTGGGAGCGGGGCCGGGCTTCCCCTGCCGCGGGCCTGGAGGAAGGGCTGGGCGCGGCGGGAAGGCCTGGGAGGGAGAGCTGGGCCTGGGTTCGTAGCGGCCCAAGGGTCAGAGACGTCTGTTTCTCTGTTCACTGAAAGCTTTGAGAAGGACTTCCTGATAGCAGTGAACTTCTAGATTTGGAATGAGCTTCTCACCGAGCATCTCAGATTCCAAAGTGCATCTAATTCGGAAGTTCCCGTGGTTCCAACTCCGGAAGGTGGCGTTTGGGGGGGGCGGGGCGCTGCCAGGGTGCAGAGGGCTGAGTCAGGCCGGTGGGAACTCCTCAGCGTGCAGCGCCTATGGGGCTGCAGCAAGCTTTTGCTGCTAGGCTCTGAACGAAGCCTGCGATGAAGGCCTTAGTTTAATTGGCTTCGTTCTCACTTTTACTTGTGGACTGGTCTGAGCGGTTGCCTCCAGCAGCCTCAGGTACCCCATCACTACTTTGCCGCTGAACCCAGGAACAAGCTATTCCACTGCAAAGAAGAGCTAAGACCTTCATTTCTTGCATCAACGTTTTTCTCACGGCTAATTTCTCTAGCCTCAGAGAACCCAGAGATAAGAGCCCAGATCTGGGATCAGAAAAAGACGTGGGTGTTAGATCTGACTTTGCTGCTAGCTGGCCGGCAGATGGGGGGGAGCGCTTCACTCCTACCTGTTTCCTCCCCTGTTAAATGGGGACGCTAATGACGCTTATTGCAGATGGGGGAGCTAACAGCACTTACTGCAGAGGGTGTTGTGAGGAATCACTCAGCAAATTCTTGGAAAGGGCCAAGGTTGGAACTTAAGGCTTTTAAAATCCCATCTCTTGGTCTGGGCGGATCCTGGGAGGGTGTCAAGCCAAGCTGATGGGCATGGATGTGGCTGTGAGGTGAGCCTGCCCCTGACGGGGCACGACAGGAAGTGCAGCCTTCCCCAGCTGACAGCGCTGTCTACAGTGCACGTCCTCACAGGACGAGACCCTCGGCTCCCCTTTGCTCCAGCTCTGAGATCATTCTCAGCCGTTCATTCCACGGGTAAGCGCATCGTCAGTTACTGTAGGAGCCAGACCACGTGGGTTCAATCTCAGCTCAAGATCCACCAGCCCTGAAGCTTTGGGAAAGGCACTTCACCTCTGTGGGGATTGATTTCCCCATCTGCAAAATGGGCAGAGCATCTCGATGCTTTGTGGTAACGCACGGGGTGCTGCTGAGTGGGGCTTTTTGCATTCTGCATCCTGGCTCTGGCGATTCAGACCTGGAACGCTTGAAGTTTGATAGTAAGGCCAGAAAATGTTTAAAGGAGAGAACCCAAGATAAGTTGGGCCTTCTGGTGAGGTTCTTGCTACTCCTGGACAGCATGCCCATCTCTGTAGCAACTCAGGGCCAGGCAGTGCTCTGGGGTTCCCAGACATCTGTGAGCATGACAGCTGCTCCAAAGCTGTCTTGGACGTGTTTGTCCTCTCTAATCAAAAGAGTCCCTCTCCATGCCAAGATGGAACTCTGCAGACAGTTTGAGGAGAAACTAAATTCTGGTTTTGAAGTAAACTTGGCCTCAGCCTTTAAAGCAGATTCACAATCTATTATGAATAAAGCTGCTAGGAACATTTGTGTACGACTTCATATCGACATATGTTTTCACTTCTCTTGGATAAATATCCGGGAGTATAATTTTTGGGTCATGTGGTTTCCTTGCTTGTAGAATTTCTGACTGAAAATTGTAAGATAGTTGGATAATTGTTCCCTGGAGGGAGATATTTCAGATATGATAGGGAGAATGCCACAGGTATTGGGAGTCAGAGGTGGTTTTCGTGAATATCAGGCAGCATCTCTGTGTGTGGGGGAGTCTGCCTTCCACCTTGACACACCTCTTGAGGGCAGCAGCTGCAGCTGCAAAGATGCAGGTCTTGGTGTGAGCCTCAGGGGGCCCCTTACTGTATGTCACTGAAATCCATGTCGCTGTTTCTTCAGAACGTCCTGATTGTCAGCATGATTCAAGGCAGAGTTGAGGCCTTCGTCCTCAGGTTGGCCTGGGTCATGGTGGCTCGGTGCTCAGGCAGGGCCCATGTTTCTGCTCTCCTGACCAAGTTTCTTGACCAACTGAGTTGATAGAGCATCAGAATTCTCATTAACTCACTTTCCAGGCTGTCACAATAAGAGATTTTATAAGGAACTTAACCAGGGCTAATGCTTTTAATCACCACAAACTAACCTATTTTATACATTAACTGCCTTACACACTAACTTATTTTACAAAACAAACTGTAATACTTAATTTTCAGGTAGTCTGCATAACCTCCTAACCCGAGAGAAAAAGAGAATGCATACAGTCAACCCAAATGCCTTTGTATATTGTTTAAAAATATTGTTTTGCTATAATCATTTTTAAATGAATTTATGTTTATTCTGTAAAAATAGAGATGGGATCTTGCTATGTTGCCCAGGCTGGAGTGTGGTCACCGTTCACTGGTGTGATCATAGCACACTGTGGCCTCGAACTCCTGGACTCGGCTGATCCTCCCACCTCAGCCTCCAAGTAGCTGGGACTACAGGTGTATACCACCATGCCCCACTTATAATCATTTTGAATACAAGATTTTTCTGAGGTCTTGATGAAATGGTTTTCCTTATGCAAGCAAAGTAAGGTGAACATTTCATAAAACCAGAAAATAATGAAAATGGGGGGAGTGGCGCTCATGCCTGTTACTGTGAGTAACTGAATAGTGCCTCTGTCTTTAACAGCCTGCAGGTAGTTACATATAATTAATCAGGTCAAGGCACCATTTACTCTAGTCTCAGGAAAAGCATCTACCAGCCCTGCTGTGATCTTATTTAATCCCCATAACAAACCAATGGATAGGAATGACTGCTGCACATGTTTTATAGATGACGGAATTGAGGCTCCATGAGTAAATCAGTTTTCCCTCCTCCCTTTGCTGCAGTTTAGTAGCTGAGATGAGCCATCATAGGGCGCCATGGGGCACAACGGCCGCCCGAGCGTGGCTGCTTGGTCTTTGTCTCAGTCATTGAGCTCCTAGTTTTTTTCTGCCATGGTGCTCCCATACTTTTGTCATAAATGTCTCAGGGCCACTAGTTATTCTCACCCATAAATCTTTGACTCCCTTTTAAAAATTAAACATTTCACCATGATGTTCCCTCTCCTGGAAGCCAGTTATCAGGGCTGGGCATCCCCCTGAATAGTAGGCCACATTTTTATCTACTGTACGCATAAGAGGTTGCTCAGAGCCTATCAGATAAACCCAAGCACAGGCATTTTAGTCCTGAAGATTGCATTTTTTCACAGTCATTATTTCTTTTTTTTTTTTTAGAAACTTGATGTTTATTTTCCATGAATCTTGTATGTTGTTTAAGAGCCCACACAAGAACAGCTTAAGACCATTCAGTGGTTGCTCCTACCCGTTCAGTGGCCTGAGCAGTGGGAGCTGCAGACCAGTCTTCCGTGGCAGGCTGGGCGCTCCAGTCTTCAGTAGGGAGCTGCTGGATAGGCACAGAGGGCACCTGCATGCCTTCAGACCAGTCGGCAACCTTAGGCTGAGTAGCAGTGAACTCAGGAGCTGGAGCAGTCCATTCGCCCTGAAATTCCTCCTTGGTCACAGCCTTTTCAGCAGCAGCCTGCTCTTCTTTTTCAGTCTCTTCAGGATCTCTGTAGAAGTAGAGATCAGGCATGATCTCCCACGTGTGTTCACGGGAAATGGTGCCACACAATGCGCAAAACTCCCTGAGCCAGCATCCACGACATCAAACCCACTGAGTGAGCTCCCTTGTTGTTGCATGGGATGGCAATGTCCACGTAGCGCAGAGGAGAATCTGTGTTACACAGAGCAGTGGTAGGTAGGTTAACATAAGACGCCTCCGTGAGAGGCTGGTGGTCAGCCCTGGGGTCAGTAACCACAAGCAGCCGTGGCTCCCGGAAGGCTGCCTGGATCTGGTTGGTGAAGTTTCCAGGAGTAAAGTGGCCAGCAATTGGAGTGGCTCCAGTGGCAGAAGCAAACTTCAGCACGGCTCTCTGGCCAGTATTCCTGGAAGATATAACACTGACATCAGCAGGGTTTTCAATGGCAACAATGGCACGAGCTGCCAGGAGAAGCTTCTCTCAGGTCCTCTTCAGATTTATGATGTAGATGCCATCATTTTTCCTTTTACAGATACACTGTTCCATCTGGAAGTCAAGGTTGGTGCCACCTAAATGGGTTCCTGCTGCCAGGAACTTAAGGACTTCTTCCTCCTTCATTTGCAGGACATCGAGGGCTCCGGACATTTTGAAAGTTTCCCTTTTCGTTACGATGGGAATCCAGAACAACGCCATATGGAACCCACGGCAGGTAGTGCGGAAAAAGGTCCCAGTCATTATTTCTATAAATAGTGAAACAAACTCTGAGATAAAGTCCTTTTAATATGGGCTGCACATGTCCCTACCTCAGCACTTCTGCCTCCAGATGCTAAACACCTTTTGAACTGGAACCCTTGCCTCATTCAATGCTATTTTCAATTTGATGAACACCTGCTGTGTGCCAGGCACTGTGGAGAACAAAGATGGAACAGCCCCTCCTTCCGTCTAGTGCAGAAGATGGACATTAAAATGACTGGCTAACAAGTTTGTAGAGGAAAAAGCAGGTGATTGTGGCTGAGGAGTGAGGACGGAACCCTTGAAAGATGGGGCTTTGGCAGACCCATAACCAGTGAGACGGACTGAGACCCAGAGCCATAACTTGGGGAGTGTGTGCCTTCCCACAGAGGAACTGAGCCCTGGGCTCCCTGGTCAGCCTCTTGGGCTCCTGTGAAGTCTCTTCAACTTGTCCATCTTCTGGAATTTGAGAAGACACAAAGTTCTTTTAGGGTTCAGGTCCTGAACTCTGCTCCCTGGTTACCAATATGTTCGAATGAGGTTTGGCTTGGTTGGAATTTAAGGTAAACAGGCCAGGCCAAGGAATGGGAGATGGAGGTGAGTGGGGCCTTAGAGACCTAAACAGATAGTGCAGCTTGTCCTCAGCAGCAGGCTCTGTGCCTCCAGTTCAGTCTCTAAATCTCGACTGCCAGGGCTGGTTTTCTGGTTCCCTGCTAGTGTCCTGCTTGGTCACTCCTGCCTGGTCAGTGGAGGACTGCCAGCCTCTTCTCCTGCTAGCCCATCCCACACTGACTGGCAGCGGGTGCCAGGAAAATGGCTGTCTTCCTCTCCTTGGCCCAATGAACCTGATTTTTACAGGGAAACTTAAGAGACCCCAGAGATGGCCAAGTTCCTGTTGGTCAAAGTGTGGCCCAGGACTGAGGATGGCCCAGAACCCTCTGGGGACATCTGTTAACAAGGCACGTCCCTGAGCCTCATTCCAGACCCCGTGAACCTGATCTCAGGTGGGCCTGGGATTTACTGTCTCATTAGTTGTCCTGGTGATTCCGACTGAAAACCTCAGAAGCAGCCCCACACCTTCCTTTTGCATCCAGTGAGTAAACCGGAGCCTGACAGTTGAAGACACTGCCTGTAATGGCCAAGCTGGGATGAGAGCACAGGACCACTGCCAGTCCAGAAGTCACTCCACTCAGCACTGCTGCTCTGCTCTTTTTCTTTCCTCTGACTGTGCAGACCAAAGACCGGGTCTTGGGCATTCAGCCCTGGCAGCCAGGCCAGTGGGCTGGAAGTTACTGTAGAAGAGGTGAGTTCAGGAATTGCAAATGGAATGCAACTGGCCCCTGGAAGCTGTTTGCTCAGTGTTTTCAGCCTGTGGCTTCCTTGTGAACAATTCTCTCCTCCATCTAGCACCACTCCTGTAGGCCTAGCTGTCACCCTCAGCGCTGGCCCTGACCCGGGCCCCAGCCCTGCACTCAAGTGCATCTCCATAAACACCCACACCACACTCTCTGACCTCCCTTTGCTGACATAGGATGGGAGTCTCAGGCCATTCCACCTTCCACCTCCCTGCATCAAAAAGTAAAGATGAATGAGGAACATGTCTGAGCACAGGAAGAGCCCTGAAACCAGCATGGCAGGACCCAAGTTCTAACCTTGTGTGACTTGAGCAAGACACTGACCCTTTCTGGCCCGTGCAGGACGTCATTCTGTGCATTTGTCCCTTTGGCTTCTCATTCTAGCTTAGTCTACCCCACCCACGGGTTGCAGGGAAGACAAGTCAGAAAAAAAATCAACCCCTCCCCACTGGGCTAAGGTGACCTCTGCTTTTGCTTACAGATTCGTTCCCAGTACAGTGCTACCCCATGGAAAGTACTCAGCATTTGAATTATGAATAAATGTGAATTTAGAGGCATAAAAACACTGGTAATCAGGGGAAGCACTTGAGCTGAAAAGGCCCCTCGAGGCTACATTTCCTGCCAATGAGTTGCAGTGAACTTCTTCCCTGAATACTTTCAATAAACCCAACTTTGCACTTGAGGATCTGATTACAATCAATACAGCCCTAGAATGTGGTCTTGGCCTCCTCACTTGTGAAATGATGAAGTAGATAAGATGGGCCCTCCTCCTTCCTCTACCTTTTCTCTGGAACTTTCTCCCACCCCCTCCCACCCGTTATCCAGCTGGTATCTGCCCTCCTGAGCCCCCTGCCCCTCTGGAGAGACCCTGCCCACATTTTTCCTCTGTCCAGACTTGGGTGTGCCTGTGGCCAGGCCTCCCCACCTCCTTCCTTGTGACCCTGTGGGCTGGGATAAAGGAAAGAGGCTGGACATTCTTTAGTGTCTACCTCTTCCTCTTGACATAGGTGACATTTTCAATCCTTCCAGCCCCAGTCAGTCCACAAGTACTTATGGGACACCAGACCTTGCCTGGAGCAGCCTGGGGGAATCAAACAGGAGCCAGTCCCCACCCTCCAGAAACTGTGTGCCTGGGGGAGAAGATCACATGCAGGAAAATCAAGTGGTGACAAGAGGTGCCATGAGACAGTATATGGCTCACTTCCCCACCGCAAGAGTAAAGGGCTTAGGGTTAGAGGCACTGCTTTGGTGCTTGAGTTCTGACTCTGACAATTATTAGCATTGGGACCTCAGGCAAGTTACAGATCTGAGCCACAGTATCTTGTCTATAAAGTTGGGAAAACAGGGACCCTTGAAAAATACGAAATCACCTTTAGACCAACATTATAAACCACTGCAGGCAAGATCTGCTGAGGATCTAAATTCAGTGGACAGGAGTTGGAGGAGAAATAGGCTATTCATAGTTTCAAAGTATTTCCCTCAGGGTACTTACCAGTTATGAAAAGAAAAAGAGTAATTTTATGTGGAGAAGCCTATGAGATACCACCTAAATCAAGTGACCAAGGTTAACACAACCTGTAATAAAACAAATTAGCATCATATACCTGCTAGTGACAGGGACAGAAGGCAGAGAAATTTTGGGCAGAAAATGGTGGGTCCCCAGCAAAAACCCCACCCTCAAGTCTAAAAGCCTAAAACCGTGGCCTAAAGTGAGAACTTCTATCCCTGTTTTCCCACTCAAATGTTGCCTTTTCCTAAACCACGCATGGCCCTGTGCCTCTAAAACCCATCCCATCCTGTGCCTATAAAAACCCCAGACTCAGCTGGCAGACAGGAGAAGCAGCTGGACATCAGGACTATAGCTGGATGTTGAAGAGAAGTGGCTTGACTTCAGAGGGAGAGCTTGATGACATAACTTAGGAAAGGAATCTGGCTGGAGACAGCCGGACTTCAGGAGAAGATTACCTACCTCCACATCCCCTTTCAGCTCTCCTTCCAGCTAAGAATCACTTTCATTGGCAATAAAATCCCCCACATTTACCACCCTTCAATTCTTTCATGTGACTTCATTATTCCTGGACCCTAGAAAAGAGCTCAGGGGCCACAGGTGTGGATACAAAAGGCTGCTACACTGGCCCTTTGCCCTCGCTGGTGGAGGGCAGCTGCCCCGTGTGATGAGGCAAAGGGCCACTGAGCTGTTAACACTTAAGTTGTCCATGGATGGCAGAGCTGAAAGAGCACTGTGACACGCTGTCTGGGGCTTCGGGGGTCATCCCATCTGGCTGGCCAGTTCCAGCACTTGTGCCCCCCAGTTCCCACCTCGTTCACTTGTGTGCTCCCTCCCATGAGGAGCTGAGAGCAGCAGGCTGAGTAAACGAGGCACCCCTGTCATGAGTCCCATAAAGGGGCCAAAGAAATATCCTGTTTCATCAATATCATGCACCGAGAAGGACAAAATATCACTTCTGTGGTATTCCTGCCAAAAGTACATAACCTCCATCTAACTATAACCGCCCAATGGGTTCACCTTGCCTGCTGCCCAGACAACTGATTTATCAAGACAGGGGAATTGCAATGGAGAAAGTAATTCATGTAGAGCCAGCTGTGTGGGAGACTGGAGTTTTATTATTACTCAAATCAGTCTCCTGGAGCATTCATGGATTGAAGTTTTTAAGGATAATTTGGTGGGCAGGGGTCAGTGAGTCAGGAGTGCTAATTGGTTGGGTCGGAGATGAAATCATAGGGAGTTGAAGCTGTCGTCTTGTGCTGAGTCAGTTCCTCAGTGGGGTAGATCAGATGAACCAGTTTTTTGATCTGGGTGGTGCCAGCTGATCCATCGAGTACAGGCTGCAAAATATCTCAAGCACTGATCTTAGGTTTTACAATAGAGATGTTATCCCCATGAGCAATCTGGGGAGGGTCAGAATCTTGTAGCCTCCAGCTGCATGACTCTTAAGCCATAATTTCTAATCTTTTTGCTAATTTGCTAGTCCTACAAAGGCAGTCTAGTTCCCAAGCAGGGAGGGTTTCTTTTGGGAAAGGGCTGTTACAGGTCTTTGTTTCAAAGTTAAACTGTAAACTAAGTTCCTCCCAAAGTTAGTTAGGCCTATACTCAGGAATGAGCAAAGACAGCTTGGAAGTGAGAAGCAAGATGAAGCTGGTTAGATCCGATCTCTTTCACTGTCTCAGTTATAATTTTGCAATGGCAGTTTCATAATCATGAAAAAAAATCAGAAAATTTGTTGAGGTATGTAGTTAATAGTATTATACCAATATTAATTTCCTGGTGTTGATAATTTCGCTATGTTTGTGTAAGATGTTAACATTAGGGGAATGATACACAGAACTCTCTGTACATTTTTCCAACTTTTCTGTAAGTCTAAATAATTTCAAAATGAAAAGTTTCTTTTTTTTTTTTTTTTTACAGTGTTGATCTGTTGCCCAGGCTGGAGTGCAGTGGTGCAATCTTGGCTCACTACAACCTCCACCTCCCAGGTTTGAGCGATTCTCCTGCCTCAGCCTCCCAAGCAGCTGGGACTACAGGGACACACCACCATGCCTGGCTAAGTTTTTGTATTTTTAGTAGAGATGGGGTCTCACCATGTTAGCCAGGATGGTCTCGATCTCCTGATCTCATGATCTGCCTGCCTTGGCCTCCCAAAGTGCTGGGATTAAAGGTTTGAGCCACCATGGCCGGCCAGAAGAGTTTCTTAAAAAGTGACTCAGCGCCGGGCGCGGTGGCTCACGCCTGTAATCCCAGCACTTTGGGAGGCCGAGGCGGGTGGATCACGAGGTCAAGAGATCGAGACCATCCTGGTCAACATGGTGAAACCCCGTCTCTACTAAAAATACAAAAATTAGCTGGGCATGGTGGCACGTGCCTGTAGTCCCAGCTACTCGGGAGGCTGAGGCAGGAGAACTGCTT
>PVKV010005514.1:35667-114191 GCA_004027835.1 Alouatta palliata | reverse complement strand
GAAACTCTGTTTAAAAAAAAAAAAAAAAGAAATTTAGTGACAAAGAAATTTGGAGAAGGGCCAGGTGTGATGGCTCTTGCCTGTAATCCTAGCACTTTGGGAGGCCGAGGCAGGCAGATCGCTTGAGCTCAGGAGTTCAAGACCAGCCTGGGCAACATGGCAAAACCCTGTCTCTATTATATTTTTGGGTTTTTTTTGAGACAGAGTCTCACTCTGCCACCCAAGCTGAAGTTCAGTGGTGCAATCTCAGCTCACTGCAACCTCCACCTCCTGGGTTCAAGCGATTCTCCTGCTTCAGCCTCCCAAGTAGCTGGGAGTACAGGTGCCCGCACCATACCTGGATAATTTTTGTATTTTAGTAGAGACGGGGTTTCACCATGTTGGCCAGGTTGGTCTCAAACTCCTGACCTCAAGTGGTCCGCCTGCCTCAGCCTCCCAAAGTGCTGGGATTACAGGCGTGAGCCACTGCGCCCAACCCCTCTTATAATTAAAAAAAAAAAAAAAAAAGATTTGGGTAACAAATGATCTCTCTGAATGGGCAAACAACACAAAGATATTTGTATCCCATGTGAATGTTCATTGAAGGGGACCTCAACAGAGGATTTTGTTAATTAATTAATTTTATTTCTGAGACAAGATAGTATTTGTTGCCCAGGCTGGAATGCAGAAGTTTGATCATAGCTCACTGCAACCTCAAACTCTTGGGTTCAAACAATCATCCCAGCTCAGCCTCCTGAGTAACTGGGACTACAGGTGCATGCCACCATGCCTGGCTTATTTATTTATTTATTTTGTAGAGGTGAGGTTTTATTATATTGACCAGGCTGGTCTCCAACTCCAGGGCTCAAGCAATTCTTCCTGCCTCGGCCTCCCAAAGTGCTGGGATTGCAGACATGTGCCACTGCACCCAGCCAACAGAGAGGGATTTTAATAATAAAATGGATAGGCTGACCCATTCTGTACATACCAGTCAGATTCTTTCCCCAGCCACCACTGTCATTACCCAGCGAGCTGATGAATAAAATAGCCGTGATGGCAAGGATGGCGATTACACATGGGCTCAGCAACGTGAACTTCAACTCGCCAAGGCCAACCTGGCCCCCAGTATGGCACCTCCCCTGGAGTGATCAGTCAGCTACCTGGGGGCAGGTTGGTTACATTGGATTGCTTCCATCATAGAAGGGGCAGAAGTTTGTCCTTACTAAACAGACACTTACTCTGGATGTGGATTTGTCTTACCTGAACGCAATGCTTCTGCCGAAACTACTATGTGTGGACTTACAGAATGCCTTATCCACCATCATGGTATTCCACACAGCATTGCGTTCTGATTAAAGAATTCAACGTTGCAGCCAAAGAAGTGCAGCAGTGGGCTTATGCTTACGGAATTTTTTGGTTTTACTATGTTCCCCACTATATCCAGAAGCAGCTGGCTTGACAGCCATGGAATAGCCTTTTGAAGAATCAGTTGTGGAACCAGCTAGGGGGTGGTACCTTGCAGCGCTTGCAGGAAGCTTCTCCAGAAGGCTGGAAATACTCTGAATCAGTGTCCAATATACAGTGCTCGCTCTCCCATAGCTAGGATTCACAGATCCAGGAATCAAGAGGTAGACATGGGAGTAGTGTGACTATTACCCTTAGTAACCCATTAGCAAAATGTTTGCTTACTGTTCCCAGGGCTTTATGCTCTGCTGGCCTAGAGATCTTCGTTCCAGAGGGAGGAATGCTTCTGCTAGGAGACAGAGTGATCCCGTTGAACTGGACTTAAGACTGCTGCCCAGCCATTGTAGGCTCCTTGTGCCTCTGAGTCAACAAGCTAAGAAGGAAGTTATGTTGCTGGTTGGGGCGGTTGATTTGCATTACCAAGGGAAACTGGACTGCTACTCCACCACTCCACAAAGGAGGACTGTCTGGAATACAGATCACTTAGGATGCCTCAGCATTACTACATCTTGTGATTAAGGTTAGGGTAAAACTACAACAACCCAATCCAGGCAGGACTACTAACCACCAGACCCTTCAGGAATGGAGGTTTAGGCCACTCCGCCAGGTAAAGAACCATGACTGCTGACGTGTGTGTTGAAGTCAAAAGGAATACAAAATTGATAGTAGCAGACAGCAGTTATAAAAACAGGAATAAGGGCTGTAATCACCATATGGCCTCTGTTTTTTTTGAGACAGAGTTGCCCAGGCTGGAGTGCAGTGTCATGATCTCGGCTCACTATAGCCTCTGCCTCTTGGGTTCCAGTGATTCTCCTGCCTCAGCCTCCCAGGTAGCTGGGATTATAGGCATATACCACCATGCCTGGCTAATTTTTGTATTTTTAGTAGAGATGCGGATTTCACCTTGTTAGCCAGGCTGGTCTCGAACTCCTGACCTCAGATGATCTACCTGCCTCGGCCTCCCAAAGTGCTAAGATTACAGGTATGAGCCACTGCGCCCAGCCTAATTTTTTAATAAGCATGTTTGTGTATATACATACGTATTTTGGGCAAAAAATGTTTGCTTTATTTCCTCTCTTATTCCCTTATCATATAAGATGTACTGACCTTATATATGGTATTTGAGTATTGTTAATGATACGTCATAGTATTTAAGTTATGGAATATCGGAAGAGTAAACATCATTCAAAGACTTTCCCTCCTCTTCTGGGAGGCAAACACCCTGGGATTAGTGCATTTTCAGTTGTATGCAGGATATTAATATCATGTTAGGCAGAATTATACCCTTGTTGTCATCTTGATTTGGAAATTAAGTAGGTTTAAGATGTTTATGGGTGCCAAGTTGACAAGGGGTGGACTTGTGATGGTTCATTTTTTTCTTTTTTTTTTGAGATGGAGTTTCACTCTTGTCGCCCAGGCTGGAGATCTCGGCTCACTGCAACCTCTGACTCCTGGGTTCAAGCAGTTCTGCTGCCTCAGCCTCCCAAGTAGCTGGGATTATAGGCATGGGCCACCATGCCTGGCTAATTTTGTATTTTTACTAGAGACAGGGTTTCTCCATTTGGTCAGGCTGGTCTCAAACTCCTGACCTCAGGTGATCTGCCCGCCTTGGCCTCCCAAAGTGCTGGGATTATAGGTGTGAGCCACCGCTCCTGGACCAGTTAATTTTTTTTTTTGAGACAGGGTCTCACTCTGTCACCCAGGGTAGAGTGCAGTTGTGTGATCATGGCTCACTGCAGCCTCGAACTCCTCAGGCTCAGGTGATCCTCCAACCTTAGCCTCCTGAGCATCAAGAACTACAGGCATGTACCACCACACTTGACTAATTTTTGAATGTATTTGTAGAGATGGAGTTTTGCCATGTTGCCTAGGCTGGTCTCAAACTCCTGGCCTCAAGTGATCCACCCACTTCTGCCTTCATAAGCAGAGATTACAGGAGTGAGCTCCTGTACCTGGCCTGATGATTAACTTTGTCAACTTGATTGGGCTAAGGGATGTCTAGTTAGCTGGCAAAACATGATTTCTAGGTGTATCTCTGTGAAGGGGGTTTCTGAAAGAGATTAGAATTTGAGTCAGTAGACTGAGTAAAGCCAATGTCCTTCACCAGTGTGGACAGGCATTATCCAATCCTTTGAGTGCCTTAATAGAACCAAAAGATGGAGGAAGGATGAATTTGCCATCTCTGGTTGAGCCAGGACCTACATCTTCACCTGTCCTTTGATGTCAGCACTCCTAGTTCTCAGGCCATCAAACTTGTACCGAGACTTACAACATTGGCTCCCCAGTTTTTGGACCTTCAAACCTGGGCAGGACCCACACCAGCGGCTTTCATGCGCTTCCAGCTTGCAGATGGCAGATCATAGCACTTCTCACCCCCCATAATTGCATGAGCCAATCCAACAAAACAAATCCTCACTTCATATATATATTTTTTATTCATATATATATATATATGAATGTGTTTATGTGTGTGCGTGTATATATATGTATAGATATATGTATGTATATGTATATTCTGTTTCTCTGGAGAACCCTATCATTTGATCATTGGTTGGCCCTTCAAATCTAAGACTAAGGCAATGGAAAGTTATATGGAACTCTGCATTCTTTTTTTTTTCTGAGACAGAGTCTTGCACTGTCACCCAGGCTGGAGTGCAATGGAGTGATCTCAGCTCATTGTAACCTCCCTCTCCTGAGTTCAAGCGATTCTCCTGTCTCAGCCTCCCAAGTAGCTGGGATTACAGGTGCGTGCCAACACTCCCGGCTAATTTTTGTATTTTTAGTAGAGACAGGGTTTCACCATGTTGGCCAGGCTGGTCTCAAACTCCTGACCTCATGATCTGCCCGCCTCCGTCTCCCAAAGTGCTGGGATTACAGGTGTGAGTCACCTCACTTGGCCGGAACTCTGCATTCTTGGGAGAAGTTTATTAATTACTTGGTGTTATTTGGGGGTGAGTGAAGAGGGAGCTAACTAGTATGCTGGGGAACTGGGGGAGGGCAGGGGTCCCCAGAAGCAAAATGTAAGGTTCTTTTCTTTGGGATCCTTTCCTCTCCTTAGAGAAGACTCTTTAGCTTTCTGCCTGAGGAGCTGATGCCTAGTTGTCAGACTTTCTTCTTGCCAGGATAGGGGTGTTAACTCCTGCAGACGAACTTTCAGTTAATCCTTTTCACCAGCCCCACATCTCACTACAGTCCCATGCTATACCTGGGTTTCTCCATCCACAGCCCCTTTAGGGTCCCTAGTGCCACTCTTCTTCATAATTGGCTGTGACACCCAGGTTCTTTTTTATTTTTCCAGCAGTGGTGCAATGATTGCACAGATGCAGTGGTCTTCTTACCTGAGCCTGCCTATAACCACTGGCCTAAGTGTAAGACGGTTTGCCGCAATCAGCAGTAAGACTGGGAGTGGGGCTAAAAATCAAGTTCTCTTAAGGCTAGATCTTGATTCCCTGTTCTAAGCTGACCAACTTAATCTGAAAAGAATTTGCCGCATGTAAATATTTTAGGATTATAGTCATCTGTGTACACACTTACATTAAAAGTAGTTCTGCTCCCATTAACTTAGTCTAAAAGAGTCACCTAAGAATGCCAGACATTAGTTTATTCGAATGCCATGGTTATTTTAGTTTAGAAGCATTTCTTTCAAAGCCGCTTCTCTCTTCACAACAGTAGAGCTCTGGCAGTGAATTAAGTGGTCGAGGATTCAGCGAAACTGTGGCTGATTTCTGGTTCCAGTCTGGAATTAAAAACAAATTAAGGATTTATTTTAAGACTACTCACTCCTAATTTTTAACACACTGTCCTTTTAGCAATTGTGCACAATAACAAAATAACTCACAGGGTTTAAGACAAATGAATGCATTTAAAATGTTGGAAAAGGACTCGGTCAAAAGGTTGCTTTTTTGGTTCAGTCTCTGATTAAGAGGCATATTATTGAATTATGCCAAAATATAAGATGAAACAAATCACATACATTTGCATTCTGACATCTCATTCTGTACCCCAAACCTTTTTAGGGTTACATGACAGTGCACCATTGTGTCTCAGCCTGCACTTGTTGCCATCCCTAAATTCTTTTGTTCTCTTTTAAAAGAGGTTTCTTTGTTTTTTCAAATTGTATCGACTGTAAACCTTTGGATTGAAAAAGTTTAATGAACCCCAAACAGAATAAACAAAGTTCAAAGCCATACAAAATCAATCACTATATTATTTAGGAATAGATACATATATAGTAAAAACATTCAATAGCAAAGGCAAGATGAACACAAATTCAGGACAGAGGGTACGTCTGGGGGGAAAGATGGTGGACCCAAAGCCTTTAAGTATACTAGTCAATTGTTTTTCACAACTGACCTAAGGGATAAATAAGTATTTTTATTGTTACTCTTTAAATTGAATATATAGAAAATGTTTTTGGCAGGTATGATAGATATCACAATAAATAGAAAATAGGCCTGACATGGTGGCTCACGCCTATAATCCCAGCACTTTGGGAGGCTGAGGCAGGTGGATCATTTGAGGTTAGGAGTTCGAGACCAGCCTGGCCAACATGGTGAAACCCCATCTCTACTGAAAATATAAAAATTAGCCAGGTGTGGTGGCAGGCTCCTGTAATCCCAGCTATTTGGGAGGTTGAGGCAGGATAATTGCTTGAACCCAGGAAGCAGAGGTTGCAGTGAGCTGAGGTCGTCCCATCGCACTCTAACCTGGGCAACAAGAACGAAACTTCGTCTCAAAAAAAAAAAAAAAGAAAAGAAATCAGTGAAGTTCATCCATTCTTCTTACAATAACACAAACCAGAAACCTAGGAGTCACCCTTGACCACTGTCTCACCAACCAAATCTAATTAATTATCACTTTCTATCTCTCCCACTCTCACTGCCATGCCCCCGCCCAAGCCACCTGGACTCACCTGAAACACTGATATCCTTTCACCTTGCTTAAACTCCTGCTGTCATCCAACCTCCACACAACAGCCAAAGAACACACTTTAAACCTTATCTTTCTTCAACTGGGAGTCAATTTCACCATCCCCTTTGCTATCAGAAGCAACGGAGTGACAAGTACATTGCCCAAGGCAACACAGCCAGGAAATGGCAGAGGCAGAACTCAAAATCTACTGGTCTTACTTGAGAGTTCACATGTCTTACCCACCCACCATCCTGCTATCCCTAAATTCATACCTATTGGTGTTCCTTCGTATTTTATATAACCTCTAATCTATAATCATTAACAGTTTTGCTTATCTAAAGATAAGGATTCAGAGAGGACTTTAATCCTTGAGACGGAGTCTTAACTCTGTCACCCAGGCTGGAGTGCAGTGGTGACATCTTGGCACACTGCAACCTCTGCCTTCCGGGTTCAAAAGATTCTCCTGCCTCAGCCTAGTAGCTGGGATTACAGGTGCCCACCACTACCACCAACTCTGGTTAATTTTTGTATTTTTAGTAGAGATGGGTTTTGCCAACAGGGTTTTGCCATGTTGGCCAGGCTAGTCTGGAACTCCTGACCTCAAGTGATCTGCCCACCTTGGCCTCCTAAAGTGCTAGGAGGGTCCTAATAATATAATACATTTGTATTACAATGTAACAAAAATTTATTATATTATTAGGTGAATATTAGAATTTATTACATGAACGCTAATATTCAGAGTAATTCTCAGTGGTACACTGATATTGCCATCTCAAAAAGATTAATTTGCCTAAGTATACATAGCTTATAAGAGATGCAGTCCACATCTAACACAAAGCAGACTCCAAAATCATCAGTCTCACTGCTCTGGTCTACCTTCCTCAGTGCTTCAAGAGTATCTCAAGAAATAAACATTTCTGGATATTAAGAATGGACAACATTTCACTAACCCAAGGAGTATGACTAGAAATGAAATCTTTGAGGAGTTTTTAGATTGAATCAAGTGTGATTCTGTCTGTAGTTAGCAACCACATGACTTTCCAAGGTTTACTATGGAGTCAAATAGCAACGCCTCAGCCTCCCAGAGTGCTGGGATTACAGGCGTGAGCACTGCACCCGGCCACTTATTTTTATCCTTTTTGCAGATAAGAATATTGAGAGTCAGAAAGCCTAAGAACCATGCTGTTGGTAAAGACAGATATTTTGTCTTGGAAAAAGGAGTTTTTTGCAGTAGTTGGCACCTGGGTGAGTAAGACAAGGGTAACTTTCTTCGGAGGGTCCATCTCAGCCTCCCAGGCTGTGCTTTCTCTGGGAACAGAGCCTTCTCCGCATCCTCCACTGTGTCTGGCACATCGTCAGTGCCCAACAAATGCTTGCTAAGGAAATCAGTGAAATTATGTCTGCTGAGAAATAATCTTAACTAAGGAAGAATTACTTAAGCAATAGCCATGATCCATCATGGACTATATTTAATCAGACACCTCAGAGAACTGAACATGAAATGCACATCCTTGCTCATCCAGACATATCTTCTGCCCTGAGAATCTGATCAAACACTGGCCAAATGGTTAGGATAACAGCTGGTATTTTGATAAACCATTTAATATTCTTTCTCTTATTCTGTGAAAAACTCTTCCCCAGGGAATCCTTGTCAAACCTCTTGCAGACCAGCCCTTTGCCTGCCTATTGTTTATACAATTACTGCCACCTAAGCATCTCTCAAATGTATGTAAATCTACTGCTAACACCTGTCATCTGTTGCCTAACTCACTGGCTCCCAAACTTGGCTGCACTATGGAATTATCTGGGGAGTTTTAAAAACTACTGATGCCTGGGACCGCCACCTTGCCACTTTGCATCCAGATACCCTGATTTAACTGGTGTTAGGTATAGCCTGGGCATCTAGATGTTTTAAAACTCCGAGGAATGTAGCCAAAATTAAGAACTTTTAATTTGGCTGGGTGCGGTGGCTCACGCCTGTAATCTCAGCACTTTGGGAGGCTGAGGCGGGCGGTTTGCTTGAGTCCAGGAGTTCGAGACCAGCCTGGGCAACATAGTGAGACCCTGTCTCTACAAAAAATACAAAAATTAGCTGGGTGTGGTGGTGCCTGCCTGTAGTCCCAGCTTAGAGATGGGAGAATCACTCGAGCCTGGGCTGTCAAGGCTGCGGTGAGCCGAGCTTGCACAGCTGCTCTCCAGCCTGGCCAATGGGAGTAAGACCCTGTCTCAAAAAAAGAAAAAATCTTTAACCTAACCACTGCAATTGTCTCCTGACTCTCCACATCCAATCTTTGCCCCATGCTGCCCCCATCCTGCTCCTCCTTTTCTTCTCCACAGTGAGAGTAACATTTTCAAAATGATTAAAAAAATTTTTTTTATTTCCATAGGTTTCGGGGGACCAGATGGTGTCTGGTTACGTGGTAAGTTCTTTAGTGGTGATTTGTGAGATCCTGGTGCACCCATCCCCCAATCAGTATACGCTGAACCCAATTTGTAGTCTTTCATCCCTCAAAAAATGAAATTGTGATCATTGCTTCTGAAAACTTTTCAACAGTTTTCCATTAGTCTCAGACTAGAGGCCAAAACCTGAATATGGCCTGTAAAGTCTTTCTTACTCTGGTCTCGCCATCTCTTCAGCCACATCCTGCTCCAAGATCCCTCCTGATTTCAGTGCTCCAGCACACTCTTATTTTTTTTTTAGCTCCTCAAATGTGTCATGCTCCTTCCTGCCACAGGGCCTTTACATATGCTGTACTCTCTGTGTACCATTTCCCTACTCTTTGCCCAGTTAACTTTTAGCTTATCCTTCAGCTCTCAGCTCATCATTTCCTAAGGGAAACTTTCTCTGACTTATTATGGAGTCTTATACCACCATAAAGACTCTGCTTCATAGCATTTAAGGCAAGTAGACTTTTATGGTTATTTAGTTTTTAGAGTTGGGGTCTTGCTATGTTGCTCAGGCTGGAGTACAGTAGTACAGTCACAGCTCACTGCAGCCTCAAACTCCTGGGTTCAAGCAATCCTCCTGACTCAGCCTCCTGAGTAGCTGGGACCACAGGCACCATCATGTCCAGTTAATTTTTAAATTTCTTTTGTAGAAATGGGTTCTGTGTCACCCAAGCTGGTCTCAAACTCCTGTCCTCAAGCGATCCTCCCACCTTGGCCTCCCAAAGTGCTGAGATTACAGGTGTGAGCCACCACACCCATTCATGATTATAGGGTGTAGAAATCTTCTGTCTATTTTTGCTTCATGTGGCATTCCTAAAACCTGGCACATTGACTGGGACTTGAATAGGCTCTCAAATTATTTACTGAAGGAGTAAGTATGGATGAGTGAAAATGTTTGTGGCATCAAATACATCACCAAGTCCAACTAATGCCACCCCAAAAATATCTCTGGAATCCAGTTGTTTTTCCTTATGTTCCCTGCTGGTCCCAGCCACCATCATCTCTGGTCTAACCTACTAAACTATTTCTCAGTGGTCTGCCTGAGAAACTTTCCCCTCCATTTTCCCTTCCAAACAGTGTCCTCACAGCACCCAGAGTAATACAAATAATGCCTTGAAAATGTAATAAGTCGCCGGGCACGGTGGCTCATGCCTGTAATCCCAGCAGTTTGGGAGGCCGAGGCGGGCGCATCACAAGGTCAGGTTACACCATCCTGGCTAACACCATGAAACCCTGTCTCTACCAAAAATACAAACAATTAGCCTGGCATGGTGGCATGCACCTGTAGTCCCAGCTACTCAGGAGGCTGAGGCAGAAGAATCCCTTGAACCCGGGAGGTGGAGGGTACAGTGAGCCGAGATCACGCCACTGCACTCCAGCCTGGATGACAGAGCGAGACTCCATCTCAAAAAGAAAAATAAATAAATAAATAAAATATAGGATGTCATTCTTCTGTTAAAAATCCTTCAATGTCTTGCCATTGCTCTTAGAATAAAATCGGTTGCTTGATCACTCTCACTGTCACTCGTTACCCACCAAACAACACTGGTCTCCTTTCTGTTCCTCAAATATGCCAAGCCCTTCCCAGCTTCCAGGCTTTTACACTTACTGTTACTTTTGCCTGAAATACTCTTTATATGACTCATTCTTATTTTTCAGGGCTCATCTAAAATTGCATAGACATTTTCTCTGACTGCCCTATTTAAAGTAACTTCCTTTAGCTATCCTCATCTCCCTGCTTATTCCCATATAGCACTACCACAATCTATGATTTGAAAAAAAAAAAATGCATTTGGCTATGTGCTATATCACCCCCCAGAATGTCAGCTTTGTGGTGGCAGGTACCTCGTCTGCCTCGGCCACTGTACTCAGCAGATAGCAGGACCCCCCAGAATGTCAGCTTTGTGGTGGCAGGTACCTCGTCTGCCTCTGCCACTGTACTCGGCAGATAGTAGTGTCTGGTTTATAGTAGGTACTCAGTAAACAACTAAATCATACTGGGGTCACCAGCTTCCAGCATGGACCCCAGTGATTCTTGTCCCTTGGTATTCATTCCTTGTGTAATTCTCTACACACCGCTTTAGAGCTGGCTGTATCTGACTAATAGGATACATCAGAAGTGACAATGTGTGACTTTTGTTTTTTGAGACAGAGTCCTGCTCTGTCACCCAGGCCGGAGTGCAGTGACACGATCTCAACTCACTGCAACCTCCGCCTCCTGGGTTCAAGTGATTCTCCTGCCTCAGCCTCCTGAGTAGCTGGGATTTGCCACCACGTCTGGCTAGTTTTTGTATTTTTTTTTTTTGGAGACAGAGTTTCGCTCTTGTTACCCAGGCTGGAGTGCAATGGTGCGATCTTGGCTCACCGCAACCTCCGCCTCCTGGGTTCAAGCAATTCTCCTGCCTCAGCCTCCCGAGTAGCTGGGACTACAGGCACGTGCCACCATGCCCAGCTAATTTTTGTATCTTTAGTAGAGACGGGGTTTCACCATGTTGACCAGGGTGGTCTCGATCTCTTGACCTCATGATCCACCCACCTCGGCCTCCCAAAGTGCTGGGATTACAGGCGTGAGCCACCGCGCCCGGCTAGTTTTTGTATTTTTAATAGAGATGGAGTTACACCGTGTTGGCCAGGTTGGTCTCAAACTCCTGATCTCAGGTAAGCTGTCCACCTTGGCCTCCCAAAGTGCTGGGATTACAGGCATGAGCCACCGTGCCCGGCCAAGAAGTGACAGTGTGTGACTTTTGAGCCTGGGTCATAAAAAACATTGCAGTTTCCACCGTGGTCTCAGATTGCTCTATCTAAGGGAAGCTAACTGCCACGCTCTCAGGACACTCAAGCAGCCCCATGGAGAGACCCACATGGAAAGGCACTGAGGTCTCCAGCCAACAGTGAGCCCCCACTCAGCAACCATGTGTGTGAGCCCCCTTGGAGGTGGATCCTGCAGCCCCAGTTAAGCCTTCAGTCAAGACTGCAGCCCCCACCGTCATCTGACCAAAACCTTAAAAGAGACCCTGAGCCAAAATGTCCAACTGAGCAGTTCTCAAATTCCTACCCACAGAAACCATGAGAACATAAAAAAACAAACAAACAAAAAAAACCATCATTAATGTTTTTAGTCACTACATTTTGGAAAGATTTGTTACTCAGCAATAGATAACAAATAGACATTCCATCAACAACTCAGTAAATGAAGAATGAATATGTAAACATAAATCATCTCCAGAACTGGTCCGGCTGCAAGCCTCACTGAGCAGGGGACTATCTGAAGCTGTTTCCCCTCTTATGGTACCCAGGCTGCACCGCTTTCTGGTACCATATTTGTAATTGTGCCTAAATCCCCACTTGACTACATGTCTTCTGCCTAAATCCATTATTTCTATCAGAGGCATCAACAGTTTTACAAAAATGAGAGGTTACAGAGCTGTCTTTCATTTCTTACCTGTGCTTTTTCTATTAGCACTGTCCTTTTTTTTTTTTTTTTTTTTTTTTTTTTGAGATGTAGTCTTGCTCTGTAACCCAGGCTGGAGTGCAGTGGTACGATCTTGGCTCACTGCAACCTCTGCCTCCCGAGTTCCAGTTTCAGCAATTCTTCTGCCTCACCCTCCCAAGTAGCTGTGATTACAGGTGCATGCCACCATGCCCAGCTAATTTTTGTATTTTTAGTAGAAACAGAGTTTCATTATGTTGGCCAGGCTGGTCTTGAACTCCTGACCTCCTGATCTGTTCAGTCCCTTTCAGTATTTTTTTACATGCTGCTGCATCAAACATTACAAGGGGAACTTAGCATTTTTGAAACATGCCTCCAAATGTCAAATCATTGTCGTAAAGTTTGAAATCAGGAATAAGAAAAGTTCCCTAACAGTATGTTCAGGTACAATAATGATTTTTTCATGTGACAAGGGGTCAGTGAAGAGGGGTCAACCAGGTGCGGTGGCTCACACCTGTAATCCCAGCGCTTTGAGAAGCTGAGGTGGGAGGATCACTTGAGGCCGGGAGTTTGAAGCCAGCCTGGACAACATACTGAGACTCTCATCTCTACAAAAAAGAATTAAACAATTAGCTGGGTACAGTGGCTTATACCTGTAGTCTCAGCCACTCAAGAGGCTGAGCCAGGCGGATTGCTTTAGGCCAGGAGTTCAAGACCAGCCTGGGCAACATAGTGAGACCCTGTCTCTAAAAAAAAAAAAAAGTGGTCACACTTGAGGCTGTGTCTTGGGATATATACATTTTCATCCCTGAAGTCTCCTCTGCAGGGAGCTATGTAGGGAGGAACCTTGGGAGGCCCTCTAAATTCCTTCTGCACCCAGAAACACACACACATCCATGCCCCCAACTTGACTAGTCCCAAACAGGCTCCCTGAGACAGCAAGCCCACACGGGATGCTGATCTGTAGTGCAGGCAAGGTTAATCTCAAAGAGTTAAGAGCAGTCAGCCTGACTTACCAATCTCATAAAAGGGCAGAGAATAGTCTCTTTGGTAAGTGGTTTCTTTATACCATGGTTCGGCAGGCTTTGAATGTCTTCGAAAACAAATATAGCGAATGAGCGTCTGTTGGTCTAATTGAGGCTGATAGTGATATTTTCTCTTGGGTGGAATTGTCAAGTCTATGAGTGGTCTAAATGGAAATAGAAACAGTTTGCTGAAAACCCGGTAGAAAAAAGCAGTCCATTTTCTCATCAGCTGAAATCCATTCTCTGGAAGTGGCCATGGGGCTAACAAGAGTATTGACAAGACTCCCGCAGCTGTAAGACCAGCCCTGGCAAAGCTTCAGTAGATTGTTCAGGGACTTCTGCTCCTGTTCTTCCCTTTAGCTTCCCTCCTCCTCTCCAGTCACGGGTCCTAGCAGGTGATGTGCATCACACCCTCCGCTAGATCCACGCATGTGCAGCCACTTCCCATGCTCCAGAGGTCCCGGTGCCCTTTCCCTATGTAACTGTTGTATGGATGTTCGGTTGCTTTAAGGCACCAATGCAGGTCTGGTGTGGTGGCTCACGCCTGTAATCCCAGCATTTTTGGAGGCTGAGGGGGGCAGATTGCTTGAACTCTGGAGTTCGAGGCCAGCCGGGGCAACATGGCAAAACCCTGTCTCTACAAAATAATACAAAAATTAGCTGGGTGTGGTGGCATGCACTTGTAGTCCTAGCTACTAGAGAGGCTTAGGTGGGAGGATCCCCTGAGCCCAGGAGGCAGAGATTACAGTGAGCTGAGATCAAGCCTGGGTGACAGAGCAAGACGCTGTCTCAAAGACAAAAAAAAAAAAAAAAAAAAAGAATCCAGTACATCTGGTTATCTGGTTAGGGTTAGACTAAGCACTGTGTGCATCTTGGGGTTTGATGGACCTGAAATCAGTTATAACCTTCCTGGACCCCTACTCAAATAGGTATCCCTTGGGAAAGAAAAGCAAACAACAACCAAAATGGAATGGCAAAATGTCACTTGTGGCAGTATTCTTTCACTGGCACAACTGGTGATATATATTAAAACCTTGAAAATGTGAACATATTTGTCCCAACAATTAGGATGTCAGCAAAGACTTAGCTCTAAGAATGCTTGTCAAAGTGTTTTTATGGTAATAAAAGAGTGGGGACAACTTTCACGTAAAAAAATAGGAAATTATTTAGACAATCACACAGAAATCTGTGGGAATGCCATGCCACCATCAAAGGTGATGCTGTACAGCCGGGCGCAGTGGCTCACACCTGTAATCCCAGCGCTTTGGGAGGCCAGGACTGGCGGATCACCTGAGGTCAGGGGTTCAAAGCCAGCCTGGCCAACATAGTAAAACCCCGTCTCTACTAAAAATACAAAAGTTAGCTGGGTGTGGTGGTGGACGCCTATAATCCCAGCTACTTGGGAGGCTGAGGCAGGAGAATCGCTTGAACCCAGGAGGCGGTGGTTGCAGTGAACTGAGATCGCACCACTGCACTCCAGCCCTGGGTGACAAAGCGAGACTCCGTCTAAAAAAAAAAAGATGTTGTAGGATTATAATTTTTGAAATGGAAAAAAGTCCACAATACATTATTAGGTTTAAACAAAGGTTTCAACTGAATTATGCACGGAATGGAATTAAATTCATTTCAGTTGAATTAAATGGATAAATTGTATGGTATGTGAATTATCTCAATGCAGCTGTTACCAAAAATAAAAAGGTTTTGAAACACCCATCCCATCCTATTTTGGATGATTCTGCATGATTCTGCATGATTTTCTCTGGGGGATGATATTATGGACAATTTTCAATCATTTCATTTTTTATTGTGAATGTTTTCTAAATGTTCTTATGAACTTTCATGTTTTTAAACTATAAAACAGATGAGATGAGTTGTTGTTGATGTGAAAAATATTAAGTGTTGGCTGAGATTTAGGAACATCTAAATCTAATTGGGGTGAGTAGCCTTATGTGAATATATCGCTGTGAACTAATCACATTTAAAGAGGTGACTAAGACTGCTTAACCATCAGTTACGTTTGCCTGATTCGGTAACCTTGATTGTGACGTGACTTCTTTAAGAAAGAGTGTGTTAGCAGAAATGGAGTGGCTCTGCCTGACGTTCAGAAAAAGCAAGACCAAGAATCCAGCCATGCTCGTGGGGTACTGAACGGGGAGAGATGCTGGGTGATTGGAAGGGTGCTCTGTGTGGATGGGCCTAAAGAATCATCGAGAATACCCACCCACCTCTACTTGTTCTGATTTCATGCTTAACGGGTACCTGACCCTGTAAAGCAGATGCCTTAAATGATGGGTGAGCGTACTCCTTTTCCTACAAAAGAATGTCTCCCACTGTCAATCAAACATTAATGGTCTGGGGAATGCATCAGTTTCTTGTGAGTTTGGATTCTGTGTGACCATCGCTACCAGTCTAGTAACTTCTGTGTCACTGATGGCTCTGACTGCTGAACCAGGCCCTGGTGACTATTCCTAGATGACCTCTGCTGGACTGCCAGCATGCCTCTACCTTTGACTAGGTGTTTCTCTAATACCAGAATATTCTCCCTTTTCATGTAATACATCAATGCCCTTCTGAAGACAA
Source organism: Alouatta palliata (assembly GCA_004027835.1). NCBI lineage: Eukaryota > Metazoa > Chordata > Mammalia > Primates > Atelidae > Alouatta > Alouatta palliata. The sequence continues at coordinate 98,354 of PVKV010005514.1, read as the reverse complement.
GACTTTCACTCAAATGAGGACTCTACTACTGAAGGATATCAAGTTGGTGGAGGAATGTATCTGGGGAAGGCAAGCCATTACACATACCTATCAGGTTACACCATGACTACAATAGCTAAACTTAGGTCTGGTCCTGACAGTGTCATTATTTCCTAGTTTTTGTTTTGTTTTGCTTGTCTTCTTTTTTCTTCTTGTTCTTAACTAGAAGCTCGATGAGCTCGTAGACTGACACCTGCCTTGAGTTTGCCACTTAAGGCTAATCTTGGGCAGGCACAAGTCTCGTCAGAGTCAAGGTTCTGACTCTGAACCGTCCTCCGGTCGGACTGATATTTGGGTGCGGGGCAGAGGTGGTGGTGGTAAGTGGAGGAAGGCTATTGTCAGAGTTCACACAACATGGGGGTGTTCTGTGGAGTCGGTCCACGAGCAGCTCTGGCAGTGGGGTTCTGTCATTTCCTGTCTATCCTCCGGCAGAACACATAGCCCTAATAGTTTAATACAGTATGGATTTGAGTTAGAACAAAGAGTTTTGAACTGGGAACCAGAAAATGAAAATAGATTCAAGCCCAACTTTTTTTTTTTTTTTTTGAGACAGAGTCTCGCTCTGTTGCCCAGGCTGGAGTGCTATGGCACGATCTTGGCTTGCTGCAACCTCTACCTCCTAGGTTCAAGCAATTCTCCTGCCTCAGCTTTCTGAGAAGCTGGGATTACAGGTGCATCCCACCATGGCTGGATAATTTTTGTATTTTTAGTAGAGACAGGGTTTCACCATGTTAGGCAGGCTGGTCTGGAACTCCTGACCACATCATCTGCCCACCTCAGCCTCCCAAAGTGCTGGGATTACAGGCGTGAGTTACTGCACCCAGCCCTTCAGGCCCAACTTTTATACCAACTGGGTGACCTCAGGCCAGACATGTCACTTCTCTGAGCTACACTAATCAAACCAGCATGGCCCTTAAAGCTACTTCTTGTTTGATCATCGATTACATTTAAACTCTGCTCTTTTAAGCCACACAGTCCCCGGCCCCCTTCTGCTTGCATGGAGGATAACCAGGAGCTGACTATGTCACAAGCAATTAAGAGAAACGTGCAGTATATACTAGGTGTTGAATCCAATGATAGCAATCATATGTCGAGTGCCTCCCACGTTCTGAAATGTTACACCAGTTATTTTATTTAGTAGATAAGGCAACTGATACTTGGAGAAGAAATGAAAATTGCCGAAAGTCAAACTTTGTGACTTATTCTACTTGCTGCTTTTAACCCTTGTGGTTTCCAGCCTTTTCTAACTAGAAAATGAGGTCAAAGTGCCTATGGTTTTCGCTTTTTTTCTTTTTGTTAAAGTCATACCTAGAAAGGCAGAAACCATTTAGGCTAAATTCATAATTTGACTGAGAAAGAAACTGGGAAACTTGTCCCCAGTTCATGGCACTGAGTTCCTAAAATTTAGGTTACTTGACTAAGTTAAAATGTTCATGGTGTTTCTTAAATGTCTTTGATGAGTTAATAAAATGCTGTATTTATTGCTGCTTGTAGAAGTAATATATGCTCATTAGAGAAACTCTGGACATTAGAGAGAAATGTTTAAAAATAAAACATAAGCTGGGTGGGGTGGCTCACGCCTGTAATCCCAGCACTTTGGGAGGCCCAGGTGGGCAGATCACTTGAGATCAGGAGTTTGAGATCAGTCTGGCCAACATGGTGAAACCCCATTTCTACTAAAAATACAAAAATAATAGCTGGGTGTGATGGCATGCGCCTGTAGTCTCAGCTACTTGGGAGGCTGAGGCACGAGAATTGCTTCAACTGGGAGATGGAAGTTGCAGCGAGCCAAGATCGTGCCACTGCACTCCAGCCTGGGCGATAGCGTGAGACCTTGTCTCAAAGAAATTAAAAATAAAATATAAAATAAGAATAATCTCACCACTCATTAAAAAAGAACATTAACAGTTTGGTATATTTCCTTTCAAACCTCTTCTATCCATTAAATAAAACTTATTTTTGCTATTATCAATATTATGAGGAGTTGTGTATCTTCCTCCCACCTCTTTGTATCATTGTAACTTGAGCGACATTTTCGGAAATTGAGGTTGAGGAGGGTGTCTCACCTGGTAGCTTTCTTTGTACTATCGTCAAAATGGAGTCTTGCCAGCTGCCCAGGGTAATAGCCTTGCAGGTCCCTTCCTTGGTGAGCAATGAATATACTAGAGCAGAAAGTGAGAAGAAAGCCATTCTTACAATTAGTTCATTCCAGGAGAATGCCAGCTGTGGCATAATACAAAACATATTTGGTCTTTGTCCTCAGTTCCTGGCACTGAGCCCTTAAAACCCATGGAGTTTCTTGATAAGAGTTTTTTTTCATGCAAGTTTATGGCCCTTGCAGGCCTCGCTCCTCCTACCACAACCTCCCGCATCTGTGATAAGATGTTATATATGTTCAAGATTCATAAGGAAATATTGAACATATCAGGTATTAGGTTCAAAATATTAGGAAAAAAAGAAATAAGTGGATATATAAAACCAGTGGGTGGACAAGCATATTTCTGGAAAAAATAAAATTAAATGAAAAGAAAAACAATAAAAAATAAATAAATAAAACCAGCGGGGCAAATGTTGATAACAGTTGAAATGTGGGAATCAGGCTGGGCACGGTGGCTCACACCTGTAATCTCGGCACCTTGGGAGGCTGAGGTGGGCGGACCACTTGGGGTCAGGAGTTCAAGACCAACCTGGCCAACATGGTGAAACCCTGTCTCTATTAAAAATACAAAAAATTAGCTGGACAAGGTGGCACATGCCTTAATCCCAGCTACTGGGGAGGCTGAGCCAGGAGAATCACTTGAACTGGAGGCGGAGGTTGTAGTGAGCCGAGATTGTGTCATTGTATTCTAGCCTGGGCGACAATGCGAGACTCTGTCTCAAAAAAAAAAAAAAAAAGAGAAACATGGAATGGAGCGCTCTATCTGGAAAAATATATAATAATAATAATAATAATAATAATAATAAAATAAATGTGGGAATTGGTAATGGGGACTCATTATACTTTTTTTTTCTGCTTTTGATGTTTACAAAATTTCATTTTTTAAAAAACCGTAACAACTAAATCTGTAAAGACGAAACGTGAAGCAGCACAGCAATTGCAAAGCACCGGGCGCCTGTAAGCCTGGGAGGGAGACTCAGCCCCGTCTAGAGGCCGAAGGCTGAGGATTTTTGGGAGCGCCAGTGTGAGCTAACACGTGGAGACTGGGAGACAGTACTTCTGTGGGGTGAACGTGAGAGGGGGTGGTACAAGTGAAATACGAAGGGGCTGGGAGAGACCAGGCTGGAGGGGAATGGTGCTCAGATTTTACGGTTTCAAATACATCTCACTTTATTTATTCATTTTGAGATGGAGTCTCACTCTGTCGCCTGGGCTGGAGTGTACTGGCCCGATCTCGGCTCACTGCAACCTCTGCCTCCTGAGTTGAAGCGATTTTCCTGCCTCAGCCTCCCGAGTAGCTGGGATTGCAGGTGCCTGCCCCCATACCTGGCTAATTTTTGTATTTTTAGTAGAGATGGGGTTTTGCCATGTTGGCCAGGATGGTCTCTAATTCCTGGCCTCAAGTGATCTGCCTGCCTTAGCCTTCCAAAGTGCTGGGATTACAGGCGTGAGCCACTGCTCCCGGCCAGAAATACATCTCATTTCATAGTACACTGCTTTTCCTTTCATATTATAGTTATAACACTGTAATGAGATAGGTTGGTGCAAAAGTAATTGTGGTTTTTGCCGTTACCTTCAAAGGCCATTACTGTCAATGGCAAAAACCGCAATTACTTTTGCACCAACCTAATATTTTTTAAATTATATGTAGCTGGTTTGTATTGTTTACAGATTTTATTTCAGAAGAATAGCAGAAATATTACAAAGTATCTGTTATTTAAAAAGGGGCATTGTATCTGAAAGTTTGAGAACTGCTGATGGAGGTGATAGGGACTCTTTGTGAGGTTTGCTGTTTTGTTTGCTTTTGAAGATGGAGTCTCACTCTGTTGCCCAGGCTGGAGTGCAGTGGTGTGATCATAGCTCACTGCAGCCTCTAACTCCTGGGTTCAAGAGATCCTCCTGTCTCAGCCTCCTTAGTGGCTGGGAGAGAATACGGGCATCTATATATATGCCAGGCGTATGGCTTATGTATGTTGCCCAGTCTACTTTGTGAGATTTTTTTAACAAGATTCATGACATGATGTAGAAAGATCTTTTCTGATGGCAATGTGGAAAACAATTTTTTTTTTAAAAAAAAAGACAGGGTCTCACTATGTTGCCCAGGCTAGTCTGGAACTCCTGGGCTCAAGTGACCTTCCTGTGTTGACCTTCCAACGTTCTGGGATCGCAGGTGTGAGCCACTTCACCCAGCCAGAAAACAAATTTGAAGACCATTTGACTAAAAGCAGGAAGACTGTTTAGGAAGTGATTGTAGTGCTTTACATGGGACATGACGAAGCTCTGATATGATGGAAATGTGGATGGAGAGGATGGGGCTGGTTGAGGATGTTTTAGGAGACAGGATGGAGGGTAAAAGAGGGGCAAGAGTCCAAGACACAGCTGCATCTTCAGGCATGGGAAAGAATCCTGCCTGTCCCCAAGAGAGGAGACACAGCAAGTCACCATCTTTGGGAAGACGACTTTATTGAGTTTGTGATGCCTGGACATGTGGGGTCTTTTTGGACCTCCCACAGATTCTGAGCAGTAAGTAGATGCCATAAAAATTCAGTCATGGGGCCAGGTACAGTGGCTCATGCCTGTAATCCCAGCACTTTGGGAAGCTGAGGTGGGCAGATCACAAAATCAGGAAATTGAAACCATCCTGGCTAACACATTGAAACCTTGTCTCTACTAAAAATACAAAAAATTAGCCAGGTGTGGTGGCATGTGCCCGTAATCCCAGCTACTCAGGAGGCTGAGGCAGGAGAATCGCTTGAACCCAGGAGACGTAAGTTGCAGTAAGCTGAGATTACGTCACTGTATGCCAGCCTAGTGACAGAGTAAGACTCTGTCTCCAAAAAAAAAAAATCAGAGTCAGTAGAAAGCAGCACATAGTTTTGCAGAAAGTATCTCACTAAATATGTGTTAGATGATGGATGAAAACTGAAACTATGCCTTCAGTTCAACTCAACCAACATTTATCGAACGCACACAAAATACCCTGCACTATGCTAGGCTCTGCAGATACAAAGCTGACTAAGAAGCAGTACTTGTCCTCAAAAAGCTTGTCACATGCTGAAATTGTGATCTGAATAAAGGGTCTATGAGACACAGAAGAGGGAGGACTATGTAGGATTTGGACAAGCAAAAGGGATGGGGAAGAGATTCCAGGCAAAGGAAATTATAGAGGCCAAGACTTGGACAGAATTGGGATCTGAGTGAAGTGTGTAAATTGGGATCAGAGTGGGCCTGTCTAGTGTGAAAGGCAAGCGCTGAGCAGGGCGAGTTCTGTTTCTGTCTGTGCAAAGAGGATCTCAGGGAAGTCTGATTTGCAGAAAAACCACAGGCTGTCTGGGCTTGCCCAGTGGCTGGGATAACATGACTGAGCCCTGAATGGTAAATAACAAGAGGGGATTAAGTCATAAGAAGACAGAGAAATTGGCACAATAAAGGGAACAAATGACATTTCTGAATGCAGGGGTGTGGGACATATCGCCTTCTTGGGCACTTAATCATTTTGTGAAGCACTACTTTGGAATATTACCAAAGGTGGCCCTGGGGCCACCTTACAGTTTAAGAATCCACTGGAGTTCCTGAAGAACTGGTTTCTTTCTTTCTTTGTTTTTATTTATTTATTTTTGAGATGAAATCTTGCTCCTGTGCCCCAGGCTGGAGTGCAGTGGCACCATCTCGGCTCACTACAACCTCTTCCTCCTGGGTTCAAGCAATTCTCCTGCCTTAGCCTCCAAGTAGCTGGGATTACAGGTGCACGCCACCACGCCCAGCTAAGTTTTGTATTTTTAGTACAGACAGGGTTTCACCATGTTGGCCAGTGTGGTCTTAAACTCCTGACCTTGGTGATCCACATGCCTCTGCCTCCCAAAATGTTGGGATGCAGGCGTGAGCCACTGCTCATGTCCTAAGGACACTGGTTTCTGTAGTTGCTAGGCTGTCGGGCGTGGGCTGGGTTTTGACCATGGCATGCAAACAAAGGCTGCTGAATACAGGTGAGTAAACTCAGCACTGCTCCTTAGAAGCAGTCAGTAAAAGCTGGTTTGAGGATAAAGAATCTGTACACCAGCCCCAAGTAATTAATACTCCCTGACTTGGCCTTTTGGAAGTGTCTCTTGGCAGGTTTTGGGAGGAGTGAAGAGAAAATGGGAAGGTGCATGTAAGGAAATGTGTGTGGAGGGAGGGCCGGCTGGGTGGAGAAGGGAGTTTTTACCTTCGAAGGGGAAATGGCTAGCCAGGCCAGAGGCTGTGCATCACCCGGCCTCAGAGAATGATTGTGAAAGCACGTGGCTGTGGAGCCCCGCCCAGCTCCAGGTTCCGCTCAGGGTGATTCTGTTGACCTGGCTGTAGAAAGCCAGCTGTAGAAAGCCCTTTCCTTCTCACTGGGCGGGTGCAGGCACTGTGCATTATTTCCAGTCCCTGATGGCTTGGCTCTTTGAGGTGAGGTGTTCAGTCCACATGAGAGCAAACCTGTCCCCTGAGAGGGTGTCTATAACTGGAGCAGGATCTGGTTTAGCCCCAGTCAAAATTCAATATGCAGAGGAGAGGCCAGGGGTGTCCATCCCTCCAGAGCCTGGCCCTGCAGCCCCAGGTAGCTTATGTTCCTATGACTGCACTTTTCCGGGTTATGGCCCTACTGGGCCTCCTGCTCTACAGAGCATTTTCACAGAAATGATCTCACTTCATCCTCACAGTCACGTTGCAAGGTAAACGTGATTAACTCTCTGCTGTATAAGAATAGGCCAAGTCTCAGAAAGGTTAAGTGGATTTTTTAAATAGTCAAGTGCACTTAAACGAGTATATGCCGGCTCTGTGACTCAGACCCAGTTTTCTAAACTCCATGTTGCATTCTACCACCCATAATAGTGTGATGATTTTTTTTTTTTTTTTTTGAGACAGAGTCTTGCTCTGTTGCCCAGGCTGGAGTGCAGCAGTGGGATCTCAGCTCACTGCAGCCTCCGCCTCCTGGGCTCAAGTGATCCTCCTGCCTTAGCTTCCCAAGTAGCTGGGATTACAGGTGCGTGCCACCGTGCCCTGTTAATTTTTGTATTTTTAGTAGAGATGGGTTTTCACCATGTTGGCCAGGCTGGTCTTGAACTCCTCACCTCAGGTGATCCACCCGCCTTTGTCTCCCAAAGTGCTGGGATTACAGGCATGAGCCACCGCGCCTGGCCTTAAAAGAAAATTCTTAAGGTGTACTCAAAAAAGACACTTCCATCCATTCACTCCTATAGTTTCTGGAAGTAAAAGGACTTCTCTTTTTTGACCAAACATGGCTAAAATAACTCAATATTAAAATAAACATGAGGTTGGGTGTTCTGGCTCATACCTGTAATCCCAGCACTTTGCAAGACCAGTGAGAGAACTGCTTGAGGCCAGGAGTTCCAGACAGACTGGGTAACATAGCGAGACCTGGTCTCTGCAAAAAAATCTAAAAACGAGCAGGCAGGGAGGCAGCAGGAAGATCAGTTAAATCCAGGAGTTTGAGGTTGGACTGAGCTATGCTCCCATCACTTCACTCCAGCCTGGGCAACAGAGTGAGACCTTGTCTCTAATAAATAAGTAAAAATAAAATAAAATAAACATGAAGCTTGCTCAAAGCCACGAAGCCGATGGGGCTACAAGAGGCTGACCCCAAAATCACAGTGTGAGGTTGTTGTCATGAGTTTTTAGCTTCTCTGCTTCTGCAGACTTCAAAGCAGGTGGTGAAGGGAGAGTGGAACTGGGACTTACAGATTGTCATCTGATATCAAATTCAGCATAACAAAACATATCTAGGGCTTGTTATTCTTGTGCCACAGATGACTTTGAAGAAAGAGTGAAACTGCTGCTTAATTTCCGTCTGTGCTGTAAGCTCCCATTGCGTGGAAACACAGGAGCAATTTGTTTTACCCCAAGCAGAGTAAACGGTCCAATACAAAATGTGGGCTTGGGTCCCTCAGACTTCTCACTAAAGCCCTTCCCAAGCAAAAACCCATATCCTTCTGATCTTTTAGGAATTTGGAGTTGCCTGTTTGCTTGGATTCTGCAATGGGTGTGAGGTTTCTTTTTCTTACAACTTTCCCTAAACCCAATGTGGAGGCTAAAGAAACCCTATGTTGGATGCTAATTCACCATGTTGGCTTCTGATGAATCCCTTGTGTTAGCCCATTTTCATACTGCTATAAAGAAGTACTCGACACTGGGTAATTTACAAAGAAAAAGAGGTTTAATGGACTCACAGTTCCACATGGCTAGGGAGGCCTCACAATCACAGCAGAAGGCAAAGGAGGACAAAGTCATGTTTTACATGGCGGCAGGCAAGAGAGCTTGCTCAGGGGAACTGCCACTTACGAAACCATCAGATCTCGTGAGACTTATTCACTGTCACGAGAACAGCATGGGAAAAACCCACCCCCTATGATTCAATTTCCTCCCACCAGATCCCTCCCATGATAGTGGGGATTATGGGAGCTACAATTCAAGATGAGATTTAGGTGGAAACACAGCCAAACCATATCACCCTAAGCCTCTAAGATTTCCAGTTGCTCTATAGTTTCTGGTGTCAGAGCAGGTATTTACTGTAAGTTCTGCACTTCGGCCAAAGAGCATGGGTGTTATCATACTTCAACTGTCCCACACGTTGGTTCTATATCACCCTTTACCTATGGTATCTAAGCCCTGGCTCTCAGGCGTAATGGCACAGACATCCACCATCTCATCTCACTGCCACCCAAGACACATATGTGGCTTCTGTTCCTAAGTCCCTGTTAAATATTTCCTTGTAAGAAGCTGGATTTGTCAGCCTCTTTCTTCGGCCTCTCAGCTGCCTCTGACTTTTGCCGGTAGGTTTGCATAGACACGCTCAACAGGGAACACCCAAAGAGCTTCCTAGACCTCCCTGGCAGTGGTCTCTGAACCACTGAGCAGCATGATGTGCAGTTCTAAGTCCCCAGGAACCTGGCTGCCTGGCCTCAGCCTTGAGGCTGTGCATCTGGAAGAATAATACCTTGGTGGGATCGCTGGGCGACGCTCAATAAATTCTCGTAGTCGGATGGCAGTCATGATGGATGGGAATCTGAAAAAATAAATATGGAGTAAAGGATCATATTGCCAGTTTTCACATAGTTCCACAGGTGAGCCCTCTAGTACCACAAAGTCCATCTTGAAAGAAGTCAGTAAAAAACTTGACATAGTAGCAAAACTGTGGGTATAGACTATTTAGGGAAGGAAATATAAGATTAGCAAAGGAGCAAAAAGAAATGGCAAGCATAAGGCAAATACACACAGATGTGATTTTCTTTTCTTTTCTGAGAAGGAGTTTCACTCTGTCGCACACAGTACAGTGGCGAGATATCTGCTTATTGTAACCTCTGCCTCCCAGGTCCAAGCGATTCTCCTGCCTCAGCCTCCCGACTAGCTGAGATTACAGGCGCACGGCACCACACCCAGCTAATTTTTGTATTTTTAGTAGAGATGGGGTTTCACCATGTTGGCCAGGCCAGTCTCGAACTCCTGACCTTGTGATCCACCTGCCTTGGCCTCCCAAAGTGCTGGGATGACAGGCCTGTGCCATCACATCTGGCCAGATATGCTTTTCTTCAAAAAGCAAAGGTATTGGCTTATTAGTGGCATTAAGGGAAAAAGAAAAAAAAAAAAAGCAAAGGTAAAAAAAGTCAATATACATAAATAGGAAAGTAAAAAGCAAAGGTACTATGCTGATGTTAGCTGGGTAGAGCCTCCTGTCTCACTTCACTGTTTTGGTTTTTGTTTTAGTCAGTTACGACCCAAGATCCCGTTTAGTGGGTCTTCCTACCTCACAAGCTTGCAAGCAAAGCACTACATTTCCCAGGGTCCCTCACAACTAGAATTTTGGCTAGGAATGAGAGTCCCTCAATCAGCTGTACTTGTTAGGATTTGGAAGGTGGACACAGGGGAGAGGCTGCCGCCTTGATCTTCTCTACTGGCAAAGCAAGGTTGTGGAGATAGGGTGTTTTTCTGCAGCGAACTCTAGCGTCTCACCTCCAGCTTTGGGGAAGTCAAGAAGCAATTGCTGTGAAGACGGTGGCTGAACTCTGGGTCCCAGGATTCAAATTCCTGCTTCCTGGGTGGCAGAGGCAGTGGCGTTGGGAGTAGGTTCTTGAACTCAATACTCCTGGAAGCAGCTTCCTGATCTGGACTGACATAGCTTTCCCAGTGATGGGTCAGTTTTGGGGAGATGTTCTAGATGCCTCTTGGGGACCCCACCCAGAGCCTGTTCCTCCAGCCCTTCTGAAGAATTTGTTTTAAGCCCTTCAGTCTCTATGTTAACATTCTTTCTGTTTCCCATACTGACCATAGACTAAACATACATGTTGTTTCTTGTTAAAATTTCTTTTCACATTGGTTTTTTTTGTTTTTTTTTTTTTTTGAGACAGGGTCTTGCTTTGTCACCCAGGCTGGAGTGCAGTGGCACAATCTTGGCTCACTGCAGCCTCTGCCTCCTAGGTTCAAACAATTCTCCTGCCTCAGCCTCCCTAGTAGCTGAGATTATAGGCGCCTGCCACCACGCCCAGCTAATTTTTGGTAGAGGTGGGGTTTCACCATGTTGGCTGGGCTGGTTTCGAACTCCTGACCTCAGGTGATCCACCCACCTTGGCCTCCCAAAGTGCTGGGATTACAGGCATGAGCCAGTGCACCTGGCCCACATCTGATTATTTGCTGGAGAATATGGCTTGCTTCAAGCAAACTACTACATTTAAATGATCGCATGAAGTGGTGAGACCCCATCTCTACAAAAAATACAAAAAAAAAAAAAAAAAGATTCACATGAAAAAGAGTAAACAATGGGAAGGGAAATTGAGTGGCTGGGGAACAAAGGCATGCTTTTTACCATTTACCTTAGGAATGTTGCATTCTGCCTATCTATTATGCATGCATAAACACAGCTGGGCCTGTGGTTTGCACAAACACGGCTCAGTGTAGCGGGAGAACACTGGACTGAGACCCGTGTGGCCCGTGGCAAGCCATTTTCCCACTCTGCATTGATTACAGTAGCCCTCTGGAGGGTTAAATGGGGCGATGATGTGTGTGGGAGTGTTCTGTGCCCTTGAAAGCATCTTGAGAAGGGAGAAATATGAGTTCCTATTGACAAACATGGCCTATGTATCAGGTAACATGTATTAACTCCTATTAGCCTCCCAGCAACCCTTCAGAGTTTTATGGCGATTTGCTTCCAAGAAAATTAAAGTACTAAGAAGTCAAGTAACTTGCATGAGGTTACCAAGGAACCAGGGCTGGAACCCTCTGGCTGCAGAAATATTTATTTTAACTCTTATTCTCTATTGAAACAATCACAAGGGACCCAGACCATCAGCCAAAACAAAACTAGGATTATTCAGTAACCTGGAGACAGAAAGGACTGGAAAAAAAAAATGTGTAACGGCTCCTTCTCTTCCCTTTCATAGTCAACGGTTGACTCATTGCCTGCCGGCTGGCTAGCTGCTTTATTTCACCTGAGTGCGTTTTTCAAAGCAACTTGAAGGTTTTAAACAGCATTACATTATAAAGGAATAGTTAGCTATCCAATAGAGCCTACTCATTATATGATGTACTTTTACTGCTGTGATTATTAAAAATAAAAAAGGGAAAGAAGGAAGAAACAAATAGAAAATCCGAGTAAACGCAGTTGAGCTCTTGCCTAATTTGATAACCCAAACTCAGAAAGCTTTGTGACTGCAGAGAGTCTGCTTCAGTAGTGCTAGGCTGGAGAGCAGAATGCAAGGCGTTCAGGGCATGCTCCTAACAAAGACAGCCCCAGCCATGCCTTTGAAGACGGAGTGAGTGCTCAGTGCCTAGAAATTCTCAGTCGGTCTTGTAAGGGAATAAACCGTTCACGGGTTGCCATGCTTTTTATTTTGTTAAGTAGATTTTTAATGATTATGGATATATAAGAGTTGTACATATTTTGGGGGTACATGTGCTGTTTTGATACAAGCATGCAATGGGTAATGATCAAATCAGGGTAATGGGGGTGCCCATCACCTAAAGAATTTATCGTTTCTTTGTGTTAGGAACATTCTAATTCCACTTTTTTAGTTATTTTGAAATGCAGATCAGGCCAGGCGTGGTGGCTCATGCCTGTAATCCCAGCACATTGAGAGGCTGAGGCTGACATATCACTTGAGGTCCAGAGTTCGAGACCAGCCTGGCCAACATGGTGAAACCCTGTCTTTACTAAAAACACAAAAATTAGCTTGGCATGGTGTCACATGCCTGTAATCCCAGCTACTCAGGAGGCTGAGGCAGGAGAATCCTTAAACCCGGAAGACAGAGGTTGCAATGAGCCGAGATAGTGCCACAGCACTCCAGCCTGGGCAACAGAGCAAGACTCTGTCTCAAAAAAAAAAATAAACGTGCAATAAATTATAGACTATAGTTGCCCTGTTTTGCTACCAAACACTGATCTTTTTTCTTCTAGCTGTATTTTTATACCATTAACCATTATGGAAATGGGTTTATAACCTCGGGAAGAATCCACACCGAGACAATGGATCACTCAGCAGGGCTAGTTTACTTCCTGCAGGAAGGGCGCAACTCGCCAGCAGTCTTGCCACAAGAGCGCACCTGAACAGAGGAGACAGGGACATTTGTGACTTTCATAACCTGACGCAATTGCCCTACTGCTGTGTCCCGTTTCCATTGGCTGGAACGGGACCGCACATGCTATGTTTGACCTGATTGGCTAAAAACTTGAAAATTTTCTAAAGAAGTAAAGGCAGAGGCGAACAAAGGAAAAGAGGAAGTAACCTGATGAATGCTTAGAGAAGTGGTAACATTTCCAAACAAGGAAGGCGAATAAGCTTTGACCTAAGACTTGCCTGGGCTTGTCCAGGCGTGTCAGGGCAGATATCTAGGTTAAAGTGGAAGAACTAAGAACACGGGGTGCACTTATTTCTTTATTATGGCTAACAGCTACTTTAAGATTATGAGCAAAAGCTTTAAAGTAAATTGACCTTTGAAGAAACTGTTATTTATTCATAACGAACTCAGAGGAAAGCTTTGAAGAGGAACCTTTAATTTATTCTTATTTCCTACAGCCATCCAGTGTTTATTCTCTCTTCCCCACTCCTCTTCCCAGCCTTTGCTAACGATCATCCTACCATCATTCTACTCTCTGTTTCCACGAGTTTAATTTCTTTTTTTCTACAAGTTCAATTTTTTTCCAGCTCCCACATATTAGTGCGAACATGCAATATTTGTCTTTCTGTGCCTGGCTTATTTCACTTAATATAATGTCCTCCAGTTCCTTTCATGTTGTTGCAAATGACAGGATTTCATGCATTTTTTTGTTTTTGTTTTTTGAGACACAGTCTTGCTCTGTTGCCCGGGGTGGAGTGCAGTGGCACAATCTCGGCTCACTGCAACCTCTACCTCCTGGGTTCAAGCAGTTGTCCTGCCTCAGCCTCCCAAGTAGCTGGGATTACAGGTGTTAGCCATCACCACGCCCAGCTAATTTTTGTAGAGATGGGGTTTCACCATGTTGGCCAGGCCAGTCTTGAACTCCTGACCTCAGGTGATCCTCCTACCTCAGCCTCCCAAAGTGCTGGGATTACAGGCATGAGCCACTGTGCCCGGCTGATTTCATGCTTTTTAATGGCTGAATAATATTTCATGTGTGTGTGTATATATATATATATATATATATATATATATGCACCACATTTTTTAAATTCAGTCATCCATTGATAGCCACTGAGGTTGATTCCATAGCTTGGCTGTTGTGAATATTGCTGCAACAAACGTACGAGTGCAGATACCTCTTTGATGCAATAATTTCCTTTCTCTGCAGTATGGACCTAGCAGTGAGATTGCTGGATCGTATGGTAACTCTATTTTTAGTTTTTTGAGGAAACTCCAGACTGTTCTCCACAGCGGCTGTCCAGTTTACATTCCCACCAACAGTGTATGAAAGTTCCCCTTTCCTCCACGTCCTCACTAGCATTCGTTATTGCCTGGCTTTTGGATAAAGGACATTTTAACTGAGGTGAGATGATATCCCATTGCAGTTTTCACTTGCATTTTTCTGATAATTAGTAATGCTGAACATTTTTTTATACACCTATTGGCCATTTATGTGTCTTCTTTTGAGAAATGTCTACTCAGATCTTTTGCTTATTTTATTTACTTATTTAATTTTTTAAGATGGCGTTTTGCTCTGTCATCCAGGCTGGAGTGCAGTGGCATGATCTCGGCTCACTGCAGCCTCTGCTTCCCAGGTACAAGCAATTCTCCTGCCTCAGCCTCCCCGGTAGTTGGGATTACAGGTGCCCACCACCATGCCTGGCTAATTTGTATGTTTTTAGTAGAGGTGGGGTTTTGCCATATTGGCCAGACTGATCTCAAACTCCTGACTGTGAGTCTGCCTTGGTCTTCCAAAGTGCTGGGATTACAGGCGTGAGTTACTGCACCTGGCTGAGTATTCTTAATTTTAATATTTCACATTCCTTTGTGTTGTTTAGTGAGAGCCATCCACCACTCTATTTAAAATAGGACTCCACTTCACCCCACTTCTGAATTCCTTTTCCTTGCCTTTGCTTTGTTTTTCTCCGGAACACTTAACCCTATTTGCCATCCTGTACTTTTACTTATGTATCTTGTTTATATTTGTTTTGCCCCATCCTCATTAGAAAGTAATCGCCATGGCAGGTGTGGTGGCTCATGCCTGTAATCTCAGAACTTTGGGAGGCCAAGGTGGGTGGATCACTTGAGATCAGGAGTTCGAGACAGCCTGGGCAACATGGCAAAACCCCATCTCTACAAAAAAAAGTACCAAAGTTATCTGGGCATGTGGGATGTGCCTGTAGTCCCAGTTACTTGGGAGGCTGAGGTGGGAGGATCACTTGAGCCTGGGAGGTGGAGGTTGTAGTGAGCTGAAATGGCACCACTGCAATCCAGCCTGGGTGACAGTGAGACCCTGTCTCAATAAATAAATAAATAAATAGAAAAGGGAGGGCAGGGTTGTCTGATTTGTTTACTGCTGATCAAAGATAATAATTAGCACATGATAGACATTTAACAAATATTTACTGAATAACTGAATGAGTTATAATTTATGAAACCCAATATCCTAGTTTCGGAAATTTTGGTCATGCTAAACATCTCTATGAATATATTTCATTCTATTGAACTTATGTCTTAAGATACATTCCTAAGAATGAGTCAAGGCTTGGGCAATTTCATGGCTCTTAGGAGGATTTTAGCCACCTCCATTAATTAATGTTGGCCCCCAGACCACTGAGGTTAGACTCTCAGTGCACAGAAATTAAAATTTAAGAATAGAACTTTTTATTATGTTGGTGTTCAGAAGGTGAATTAAAAATGCACGTTGCAACAAACTTCCTTGAAGTTAATGTTCAACATGCTGACTTCAGGAACAAATCTGTAAAATTTATTTTGTCAATAATAAATTTTTGACATTATATAATATGGATTAAATCAAATTTCTCAGCAAATTTTTGGCATTATATAATATGGATTAAATCAAATTTCTCAGCAAATTTTTGGCATTATATAATATGGATTAAATCAAATTTCTCAGCAAATTTTTGGCATTATATAATATGGATTAAATCAAATTTCTACAACATACGATAGTAGTAAAGAACCTAATAAAATTCACCCATTCGTGGTAAAATTTCTTAGCAAACTATGGGGAACCTTCTCAATCTGATAAAGAACATTTACAGAAACCTACAACTAGCATCATATAGAATGGCTAAGGACTGAATGCTTTCTTCCTAAAACTGGTAACAAAGCAAGAATGTTTACTCTCACTACTCATATTAAACATAGCGTTGTGAGTCCTAGCCAGTACAATAAGACAAGAAAGGGAAAGCAAATGTATACAGATGAGAAGGGAAGAAAACTGTCCCTAGCTGCAAATGACATAATTGTCCATGTAGAAAATCTCAAGGGATCTACAAATAGATTCCTAAAACCAACAGCTATGTTTAGCAAGATCACAGGATACAAGATTAACATGTTAAAAAAAAAAATCGTTTTTCGCTTTCCAACTTGGACCCGGGCACTCAAAGAGATTTGGAGATTTGCCATGAAGGAGATGGGAACTCCAGATGTGTGCATTGATATCAGGCTCAACAAAGCTGTCTGGGCCAAAGGAATAAGGAATGTCACATACGAAATCCATGAGTGGTTGTTCAGAAAACGTAATGAGGATGAAGATTCACCAGATAAGCTCTATACTTTGGTTACCTATGTACGTACCTGTTATCACTTTGAAAAATCTACAGACAGTCAATGTGGATGAGAACTAATTGCTGATCATCAAATACATTGAATAAAATTATAAAATTGCCTTCAAAAAGTCATATTTCTAGATATAAATAAGAAATTGGAACCAAAATTTAAAATACGACTATGATTACTTAAAAATGAAATATGTAAAAATCTAACAACACATATACAGGATCTGTATGCTGAAAACTACAAAATACTGATGGAAGAAACCAGAGAAGACGTGAGAGGTAGACTACGTTCATGGATTGGAAGAGAACATAATGAAAATAACAGTTCACCACATGTTGATCTGGTTTATCTTAACAAAATTCCAGCAGGATTTTTGTAGATGTAGACAAACTTATTCTAAAATTTATTTGGAAATGCAAGAGAACTAAAGTAGCTGAAACGATTTTGAAAAAGAGCAAGTACCCTTTGGTAGAAGGGGGTGGGGAAGAATCTCATCTAACACCCCCCATCCACCAGATATTTCACGTGGGCTATTTCGTTCAGTCCTTGAAAGAATCCTGCAAGTTGTTCATTATTACTTCGTTTATAGAACGTGTTAAACTACATGTTTAAGTTCACACAGCCAGGTCTGTCTGACTCCAAGGCTCAGGGCACTTCCACTGTAGCATCACTGATTGTCTGATCCATTCAACAAAGATTTGTTAACCAACTACCTTTACCTGACACTGCCAGGCATTTAGCAAAAGATGCATGATTTTGCTGTCATGTTACTTACCGTCTGGTGGAGGAGATAAAGTCAGATATTAATCACAGAGCCACACAAATATGAAAGTATAAAGCCACACAAATATAAAATTAAAGTACAGTTACTCCTAAAACAGAATCCTTTAGCACCAAGTTATCTTCCAGGCAGCTGGGTGGCTGGGTCTCCCTTTCCTCTTTCAGAGGTCTAAAACACAGGCTCTAAGAGCAGGTAAGTCACATTTGCTTATGAAGCATCTGAAAAGCTTTTCTCAAGGAGAAGGACTTTCTGAAGACTCGGTTGAAAAACATTTTTTAAAGTTGGCATCTATTTTTATGGTAGGAAAGAATTTTAAACAGTGTTGTTAAATTAGGCCTGTAATCCCAACACTTCAGGAGGCTGAGACGGGTGGATCACTTGAGGTTAGGAGTTCAAAACTAGTTTTGAGGCAGGAAAATCGCTTGAACCTGGAGGTGGAGGCTTCAGCAAGCCAAGATGATGCCATTGCACTCCAGCCTGGGCAACAGAGTGAGACTCCATCTCAAAAAAAAAGTCTTGTTAAATCAAAGTTTGGGTACTCCCAGTACAATGTCCAGTGGAACTAGCAACAATTACTTAGTAAATTTAATCAACGTATAGGCCCCAATTAAATGATAACTACCAAGCTATTAATTAATCTGTCCAGAGAAGGGGCAGAGGAAGGGTATTAGAGTCAGGGTCCCAAGACTGATGTTATGTATCCAGTAAGATATGGAAAATTCAGTGAGTCAATGGAAACGTGGAATAGTCAGGAAATGGCATTTTAACTGGTGAGTAAATTGCATCAGTTGATTTTCTGGATGCATTTTATAATGCCCCTTTTCCTCGGAAGTGCTGCCTCTGTGTTTATGAAATCAGAGGAAGTTCAACCCCTGGGGAAAGCTGTGCCCTAGTGATCAGAGGGTGCAGAAAAGGCATGGGTGAAGAGGTTCTTCTTAGGATTGACACGACCCACGCTGGCTAGGAGTATGACTACTGTACTAGCTGCCTTTGAGCATATGTGTGATGAGAGGCTGTTTAGAAGCGGGCTCGCAGTAACTGAGTGACTTTCACAGTCCACTGTTGCTTCTGTTTTCTCAGGCAGCCAGTTTTCCCCATTCAGGAAGGTTGGTTCCCCTCTCCCCTGATTCTCACCAATTCTGTAGTGAATTCTGCTGCCTGAATATTCTTTCCTTTCTCCTTCTCTCGTTGAAATTAAATCCATTCTTCAGGGCCTTATTCAAGTCCTGCAGAAGTTCTCTACAAGGCTTCTCTTCTGAGTTTTAAATGGCCCATTTCCCTCCTCTGAATTCCCAGAGCCCCTGGTAAATTCTACTATGCGTTTTGGTTCTCGGTCTTTTCCTTTTTGGTTTATTGGCTTCTGAATTAATTTATTCATTCTATTATTTAAGAAAAATTAGCGAACTCTTTGCCAGGCTTTGGATAAGGCTCTAGAAATTCTTCAAACAACAAGACAGCTGGGTTTTTTTTGTTTTTGTTTTTGTTTTCTTAAATAGACACAAGGTCTCGCTATGTTGCCCAGGCTGGTCTCAAACTCTTGAGCGCAAGCAATTCTCCCGCCTCGGCTTCCCAAAGTGTTGGGATTTTCGGTGTGAGCCACCACGCTTGGCCAAGACAGCAGCTTATACAGCACTTTGCCTCTCCAGGTAAAATATGAGCTCCTGGATGTTGGGGACCACTTTGTTTTGGTGGCCGCTATCTTCGCTCTGTTTTTCCTTCTTCTATCTCATTCTCTTGCAAAGTGTTTCCTATCCCAGGAGTGCTTGATGCATGCTTCAGAATGAATGAATAAATGAAAGAATCAGTCACTTAGCTAACTCAATAACCTGTTAATCTAGTTAACAGTTTTTAAAACTTAGGTCTTCTTGTATCACAGAGAACCAGATATCTTAAGAACTATAGGTGCACCCATTTCTAAGAAAAAAAAAAGACATGTTGAGTTAAAACTATTACAAGAATTCAAAGTCGAGAGGGATGAGTGTTCACTTTCTAAAAGAAATGTTTGCTTTATCAAAAGGCTTGCCATGATGTTTCTTTATGGTGTGAGTTCCTAGCTCTAAAACACTTGAAATGTAGTCAGCCATTTAGTAATGCAGCCACTAAGTGAGGCAAAAGAGAGGTACAGGCAGTAACAAGCACACCGCTATTACCTGCCTCTGCTGCAGTGGGCAGAGACCTCCTTGTTCTTAACAGTACTTCTCTGAGGACGGTGGTGATTACAGCTGCCTCCTGCTGCGGGATCAGCTGCAGGGACACGCTGCAGCCTTGCAGAGCCTGATCCCTTCACATCATTCAAAGGGGATTGTGATGCACGTCGGCTTACAAGCTTTGCCAGGCAATGCCTTTCAGGTCTCGGGCTTATAGAAAGTAGAGATCCTTTGGTCTCTAGGGAGAGCCCAGTCGCATGTGAAAGAAAGGGCAAAAATGAGTGTGAAAAGGAAAATCCTGTAGGCAAATAATCCAGGCTGTCTAATCACCGGAGTTTTCTTTTCCATAAAGATTGTCCCAAGCACAACATAAGGTGAAAATCTGGGTGTCACACTGAGGAGTCCTGCCCTTTACGAGCTAGAATTGAGGAAGTGGTTTGGCACCCAGGGGAAGATGAGGCCAGCTCTGCCTGGTCCAAGACTAGATTAGGCTCCAACCTGCTCCTTTGAAGGTATCAAAGGAGAATTTTAATTATTTAAAAATATGGTTCAAACCAATCCATGGAGTATCACAAGAGCACCACTATACAGAACAGCAAGTCATAACCCAGGAAGAAGAAAGTGGCAAAAATATTTATTCTGACCAACCTCTATCACATGCAAACCAAAACAGAACGCTGGCATTATCTACCGTAGGTTGCCCTGGAAACAGGGATACTTCTGTTACATACAGCTTGCAAGTTAGAAAGTAAAATGTTTCTGTAAGATTCCAGATGGCACTTAGGAGAGACCAGGGGCTAGGCTGGGTTCCCGCTGGGAGCTTAACCTACATGGAACAGGCATAAAATAATGTAATTACGGAGTCTTGGTGACACAGCGTTTTGTTGAAAGCAAAACTAGGGAAAACTTAAAAGATCAGAAGCAACAAACTGGACCCACACTAATAGAAATGGTAAGTTGGTTCTCATCTGTTGAGTAAGCACCTTCCCACACGTTGTTCTAGCTATTAGACACATACCATCTAGAATCTCCACCACCACCATGGAAGGAGATTCTCTATTGAAAACGAAGTATTTCCGTTTGAATTGAAGGCTAAGAGAAGCTAAAAAACTTGCCTAAAGTCATACAACCAGGTTGTAATGAATCTACAGTTCGAATCCAGCTTTTTGATGTCAAAGGCGTTTTAAGAATAATAAGCTGTGTTCTCCATTGAGGAAAAAAAAAATGAACAAAAAATTCCCATGTTCTTTATGTAAGATACACCTGGCAATATAAAAAAAGTACAAAGGAGAAAGTTTAAAAATGAACACACGCCGGGCACAAGGGTCATGCCTGTAATCCCAGCACTTTGGGAGGCCAAGGTGGGTGGATCACTTGAGGTCAGAAATTCGAGATCAGCCTGGCCAACATGGCTAAACCCCATCTTCACTAAAAATACAAGACATTAGCCAGGCATTGTGGTGTGCACCTGTAATCACAGCTACTCAGGTGGCTGATGCAGGAGAATTGCTTGAAGCTGGGAGGCAGATGCTGCAGTGAGCCACCTCACACCATTGCACTCCAGCCTGGGAGAAAGAACAAGACTCTGTCTCAAAAAATAAATAAATAATAATTTTTTAAAAAAGGAACACAAATCTCACTAGTCATGTTATAAGCAAAATGCTTGTTCTTCGGTACTGCAAGGAAAAATTAACATTCAGACAAAACGTTTTCTCAGTAAGACAATTTTACTTTCTGTAGAAAGGGTGCTGTCTGTCAGCAAGCTTGCTATGAAAGCACAACGAACAAAGGAAAGGCAGGCATGTTTATTCTTTACACATGGGGCTCTTACTGCTGTGTCTGATCTCTGTTGGTTGGAGCCAGACTTCACAATCTAAACTGAACTTGATTGGCTAACAACTTAAAACTTCTCTAAATAGGTAAAGGCAATGTAGGACAAAGGAAAAGAGGAAGTTGCCTGTGAAAGGACCTAGAAAAGTAATAACACTCAAATAAGGAAGGGGCATAGGCTGCGAGCTGGGGCATGCCTGTGAGCACGTCTAGCACAAATATCTTGGTTAAAGTACAAGGACATAGAATATGCTTATTCTTTTATGTCTGACAGCTACGTAGGATAGGGCTTAACAAAGAGTTATCAGCAAAAAGCAAGAAGGTGTTGAAGAAATTTGGTCTTTAAAAGTCACTATTATTTCTAACATTTATTATTATTATTTAACAAGAAGGGACACTTTGAAGAGGAACTTTTTACTTTCCACAAGTCAGAAATTATTATTGTCCACAATTGGTGAATATCAGTTTAGATGTCATTCTAGAGATATAAACAGATGGAGGTTAAGAGTGAGATAGCTTTATAGACAAATAATTTTAGAAAACTGGGATCATATTATGCATGCCATGTATATAAAATATAAAAGTAGAGTTTAAGTGCATTTCAAAACATTTAACTGAAGAGTCAAACCAAAATTACAAGTCTATACAGCAGAAGAGATTGTGTGGACGGCTCATCAGAGCTGCCTCTGAACAACAGGTGCTGCTTTTGCATAAAGATGTTCATTGGTATAAATTTTGTCAAGCCTGTGCCACGCTTGATGACCTCTAACACATAGGTCTCCATTCTCCTCAGCTGTAAAATGTCCTCCACATCTCCCCCCGGGTTTTGCATATGGCAAGCTAGTGCTTCCTTAGATGAGGGGTACTCTCCTGCAAAATGTGAACACATCACTATCGGTCCATCTTTCCACCATGTCATGTTGTCCTTTAACTCTCTCAAAAGGCAAAATATTGCCAGTCCATGCTGGCCACCATCCAGGGAAGCCTCATCATCTTTTCTTATAGTATATCGAAATCTTATCTTCATGTTTGGAAGCACATTTGTGAAATAACTCTTCCCCAGGATCCACCGTTAATTCACTGTTTGGAGGTCATCTTCTGTCCACTTAGTCTCATATTTCTTTCCTGGTGACATCAGAGAGCTCGGAGACCTTCCTCATTGCATAGAACCTTTAAATGTTCTCTTTAAAATAATGCATGTTCTGGCTGGACATGGTGGCTCACGCCTGTAATCTCAGCACTCTGGGAGGCCAAAGCGGGTGGACCATCTGAGGTCAGGAGTTCAAGACAAGCCTGACCAATATGGTGAAACCCTGTCTCTACTAAAAATACAAAAATTATCCGGCCATGGGAGTGCATGCCTGTACTTCCAGCTACTTGGGAGGCTGAGGCAGGAGAATCATGTGAACCTTAGAGGGAGAGGTTTCAGTGAGCCGAGATCAATATAAATAAAAAAATAAAAAAATAAAAAATAAAATAATACATGTTCTCATAATTCAGAAAATATGGAAAAATGCAGGAACATGAAAATAATATGAAATTCTTCCATCCAGAGACACTATTATTAACTCTTGAGTTCATTCAATAGATCACAGTTTTGATTGGAGTGTGATACCATGTATATTTCAGTTCGCAGGAGGAGGCCCTGGCTAGTTAGCCAGGATTCATTCCAGGACACAGCAACTGGGCTTCGTGTTTCTCATCCACTTTCCACCTTCCAACGTGGAGCCAACCCTGCACGGCAGATTCCCTGCCCTTCCTCTGGTCCCCTTGCCGGCTCCTCCACCCCTCCCATCTACAGGTGTCTGTTAAACAGATGAGCCCTCTAGTCATAAAACGTACAGGGATCCCTGCAGCGGAACATGTGGTGCCCTGCCTCGACTACCCTTCAGGACCAAGCTGTGCCCATACCCGCGGAGACTGTAGGCTGCCTCTTGATAACTCACAACGAAATTGCTCTTCAAGAATTGGCCTTAGGCAAAAACAAACAAACAAAACTGAAGTTCAAGGTGTATGCTCCCACCTGCAGGCAGCCCTTATCCAATGACTCGTCAATATGAGGACGACAAGGACCAGCCCCCTTGCCTGGGTTTGGGACAACTGCGAAGGGTCATCTCAGCTTCAAACTCCCTGTGGAATCAACTGGCTGAGGCACAGCCTTTGCTGCATGTGAGGTAGTTTTTCCCTCTGCTCAATCCTGCTCCCTTTGTTCCATTGTGGAAATAGTTCTCGGGCCTATTCCCCAACAAACCACCTCCACACAAATCTCCCTCTCAGGGAGTTTCGCAGTGAACTTGATGGGAAACAGTTGGTCTGGGAGTGGGCCCAGGAAGCAGTAAGATGAAACTTGAGATTCTGTCCCCGTCAGCAGGGTATCAATCCTCCTTACCGGTGGGAGGTGGAGTAGGGCTGGCCCCTGCCATTCTGTAGGTAAGCAACTGTTAAAACTTTCCCTATGGAACAAAAGGACAGAGCAGGCATAGGAGGGAAGCAACTGGCAGGTGCCGTTTCTCAGGCATTTGAGAGGGTGGGAGAAGTCCTTATAAGAGTAGTGAAACTGGATGGCTCTTAATGAGTACAATCTATGCTTTGCAGTAAGACGGCAAACATCGTCGTTAATTTAGGCCAAGTGTGAAAGCAGGGCTCCCCCTTTGCAGCATGCACAGAGACTCTCATTTCCTGCAGCAGGGGGCAGAAAAAAATGAGAATTAGACTAAGGATTGAAATGGAAGGGTAGTGGGTCCCAGAGAAGAACCCAGCGTATCTGCTCTGCCAACCTCATGGCTGTGTTTGGAAAGGATTGCTGACCTAAGACTTGCATGAGGACAAAAAGGTCAAAGCGCCTGAGAGCTCGCACACTCAGATTCATCCCCGTTCAGGGTTGTTGTTCCTCCCTGGCTTGATGGCTTGAAGATATGCAGAGGCCATCTCGCCACCTGTCTAGAATTTACCCTCATTTCCTCTGCTGGCCGCCAGACGATAATTAGATGGCGCAAGAACGTAACCTACAGAGGAAGTGTCTGACCCTCTAGGAGAGGAAAGGAACGGTGAGTCGGAGGAAAACAATGCGCATTTCAGTCATAAGGAAAGATTAGATAAGTTCAAACATTCTACAACACAACTGGCCTGAACTCTTTACAAATGATAAAGTCAAAGAAGATACCAGAAGGCTGAGAAACTGTTCTAGATTAAAAGGGAAAAGAGATATGACAAATAAAGGCAATCTGTTATCTTGGGCTGGGTCCTGGCCCAGACTGGGAAGTGCCCTGCAGCGGGACCAATGCACTTTCTGGATGCCCTCTTGAGGACCAAGGTCCTATTCCCCAGCTGAAAGTTTTTCACTTGTCAATATGAGGATGACAGTTTGCCTGCTCACAGATCATAGTTCACCGCGTGCCAAGAATTTGCATTACCCAAGATTACACACCCTTCCTGGGGTAGCCCGTGCCCAAAGATTGGGTAACATGGGGATACAAAATCCAGCCTTCTTGCTTGAATTTGGGACATCTCTCGGGTTCCATTCTAGCTTCAGAGCTTTCCGTGGCATTGGCTGACGCATCTGATGTAAGTGACTGACAGTTCAGCTTCTCCCTTTGCCAAATCCTGTTTCCTTCATTCCCTTACATGTGTTGCTACACAGTCACACCCCAATAAACCACCTCCCAATAGTCTGCCCCATGAAAATTTTCATCTCAGAGTGTGGACCCCAGGAAATCCTGTGTAAGAGACCAACCCAAGGCCAAAGGACCTCCCGCTTTGAAAGAACCGCAACCCTGGCATTTTCCGTCTGTCCCCAAATATTGCAGTGTTTACACTTGAGCATGTACGTCATGTGCTTTGGGAGTAGGGGAGGGAATGAAGAAGATAGTGGCTAAAGAGCATTCCAGCAGCCATTCCATTCCATGATTCCATTCCATGATTCCATTCCATGATTCCATTAGACCCATGGTCACGTGCACCTGTAGTCCCAGCTACTCAGGAGGCCAAGTGGGAGGAGGACCGATTGAGGCCAGGGGTTTGAGACCAGGCTAGACAACCTAGTGAGACCACGTCTCAAAAACATTTTTTTTTAATTTAAAAAAGCCAAATTTTGGAGAACTATCTAACATAATATTCTCAATGACAATTTAAAAATGTCTCTTTATAAGACACACAAGACATAGTGTTTAAGGAGAACCTGCCAGGTACTCATTCCTGCAGTGGCCAGCGGGGCGTGAGGAAATTCTAAGAGACGTGGAGACACACACAGACCGAAAGCGCAGCTGTGCCCCTTGGCTGTAAAACAGGGCAGTAAAACCTACCACACGAGGCTCATTTGCGTCAGGATTACGAGACAGAATGTCTGTGGCAGCACTGTGTTCGTTTGCAAATGTTAGCTGTGATTATATAGGATAGCCATAAACCTCAAAAACTCTGTAGACTATGAGGTCTCACTCTGACTCATTGACATAAACTGTCCTTTGGGACAATTACAGATTGAATGTTTGCCTCAAACATGCTTTTCAGTCTCCCCCAGATTTTTTATTGTAAATCGATCATTTATAATTGTACAACTCAACAGTTTGTTTAGAAAATGTCAAACTTACAGAAAAGTTGAAAGAATTCAATAAGCATTCAGTACCTTCAATCTAGTTATGCCAATTTTTAATAGTTTCACCACATTATATTATTTTTTTCTGAACCATTTGAAAGTAGACATCATGACAGTTAATTCTAAATATTTCAGCATGAATTTCCTAAGAACAAGAACATTTTCTGTTAACCCCAGAGGGCTGTCTCACCTAAGAAAAGTAACACTAATTTCATAACACCATCACATATACAGTCCAAATTTGAATTTTCGTGAATGACCCAGACCTGTTTGTCCAAGTTTATCTTTCCGTCCTCTGTTTTTCAGTGACCCGTGATTGAATCACATTCTATTTGGTTATTACAGCTCTGGCGTCTTCTAATCTGTTCCTCCTCGTTCTTTTGTTTGTGTTTCATGATAATAACTTGCTTTAAAGAGTCTGTGCCAGTTGTAGAATGTCTCACAGTCAATTTTTTTCTCATTTGCTCATGATTAGATTCTAAGGAAACATTGCTGGCATGAGTACCACATAGGGGAATTTGTGACATATTGTATACTTTTTAAGACCTTACTAAGGTCTTGAATGAGGTTATTTTGGTTTTAAGTTACAAAAATAATCACTATTAACTTGATGAAAAAAATTAATTTCTTGGAAGGCTGTTTATTAGAGTGGGCTATAGAACTGAAGGAAGGAGGGGAACCGCCATGCCTCAGGAGACAGGCCCAGGTCAGGTCTTGGGGTCCCAGAAGCAGGGGTTCAGGATCACTTGGGCACTGCCATTGATATGACTCGGCTTCCACGACATCCTGCCTGTCAGGGTCAGGATCACATGGCATAGACACAGCCTCTGGGGAAGTAAGATCAGGCAGCCACTCCGCTTTCTATTTAAGAGAGGAGGACATTGACCATTATATGAGGCTTATACAAAAAGGCTTTTACGTGGTTTATTTATTTGATTTGCCCAGCAGATCCAGAGACAGGAAAGTCTCTGAAGAATCCCCCAAGCAGTAGATTGCCTCCGAAGTCATAAGATCATTTCATGCATCTTGCTAGCCTGACTTCCCCAGTCCTCACCCTCTGCCCCCAACTAATTCAATCACTGACATCCCAGTCACCCAAGTCAGAAATTTGGGAATGGCTTAAGAATCCTGCTCCCTCAGCCCTCACTTCTGGCAGCTCACTAAGTACTTTCACTTCTGCTTCCCAATAGTCTCACCATGCTGTTCTCAATCCACCAGCTGGTTCAGTTCCTCACCCCCTCTTGCTTGGACCTGTGCGAAAGACTGTGAGCTGAGCCTGTAGGTCACCTCCCCACTGAGCATCGTTCATTTCTGCTTGGCTAACACAATCGCAATTTTGTTCAGCTTGCAATGGGCCCAGCTCAAGGGAATGATTATGGTTGATCTCACCCAAGCCTGGAGATCCCATTCCCGTGTGTGTGTGTGTGTATGTTTGAGACAAGGTCTGTCTATGTTTCCCAGGCTGGTCTCAAACTCCTGGGCTCCAGTAATCTTCCCACTTCAACCTCCTGAGTAGCTGGTACTACAGGTGCACACCACCACACCCAGCTCCCATCACAGCTCAAAGCACCTTTGTGACTTAGTTCTAACCGACAAGATGTAAGGAAACATCTGTTGGGGGTTTGCTAAAGAATATTTTCCTCACTGAAAAACGAACTATCTTTTCCCACCCTTTATTTTATTTTATTGAGACAGGGTCTCACTTGTCACCCAGGCTGGAGTGCAGTGGCACAACCATGGATCACTGCAGCCTTAACGTCCCGGGCTCAAGCAATCCTCGTGCCTCAGCCTCCAGAGTAGCTGGCACTTCTGTGGCTGGGACTACAGGCATGTGCCACCACACCTGGCTAATTTTAAAATTTTTTGTAGAGATTGGGTCTCACTATGTTGCCCCAGGCTGAGCCTGGGTTTAAAATTCTCATGCTACTACTTTACTGGTTCCATTGGTCATTCCTTACTTTCAGAGTCTTAATTTTCTCATTTGAAAAATGGCAATAGATCATTATTATCTAGATGGTAGTGTTGTGGGGAATCAGTGATCAATGCACATTAGCTTAGCACAGTGCCTGGTACGTGATAACCTCTCATTATGCATTCATGGTCCTTTTTTCTTTTTTGTTTTGAGACAGAGTCTCACTCTGTTGCCCAGGCTGGCATGATCTTGGCTCACTGCAACCTCCGCCTCCCGAGTTCAAGCGATTCTCCTACCTCAGCCTCCTGAGTAGCTGGGATTGCAGGTGTGCACCACCATGCCTGGCTAATTTTTGTACTTTTAATAGAGACGAGGTTTCACCATGTTGGCCAGGCCAGTCTTGAACTCCTGATCTTGTGATCCACCTGCCTCGGCCTCCCAAGGTGCTGAGATTTCAGGCATAAGCCATCACGCCTGGCCGTGCATACAGTGGTCTTATTATTTCCGTTTCTGGCACCAACACAAAATGAGTCACTTAGTAGATGGCTGAGCTCTGATTCGCCTTGGAGATCTTGACTCCAAGTCCAGTGCTGTTTTTACTGAACTGCAGTTTGTGGCTTTAAAGAGACACAGGTCTCCTTGCCAGCTCAGGCCCAGCTGGGCTGCTGCTGTTGAATGTGCAGTAGCAGATGCCCAGGTCCATGCCACCATTCATTCACACTTAGGATCTAGCTATGAGTGTCTCAAATCCACAGCGTCACTACATGAATAGGTCCAAAGCCTGCTGGGGCGGAAGCAGGGGTATGGTTATATTCTCGTTTACTTTAAACTTTAAACTCCACTTTTTTTTTTTTTTTGAGACAGAGTCTCACTTTGTCTCCAGGCTGGAGTGCAGTAGTGTGATCTCGACTCACTGCAACCTCTGCCTCCCGAGTTCAAGTGATTCTCCTGCCTCAGCCTCCTGAGTAGCTGGGATTACAGACGCGCACCACCGTGCTCAGCTAATTTTTGTATTTTTAGTAGAGATGGGGTTTCACCATGCTGGCCAGGCTGGTCTGATCTCCTGACCTCGTGATCCACCTGCCTCAGCCTCCCAAAGTGCTGGGATTCCAGCGGTGAGCCACCATGCCTGGCTTGTTTTGTTTTTTAAGGAGGCGGGGTCTCGCTCCGTCACCAGGCTGGAGGGCAGTGGTATGATCAGGGCTCACTGCAACCTTGAACTCATGGACTCAAGCAATCCTCCCGCCTCAGCCTTCTGAGCAGCTGCGACCACAGATGTGCACCACCGTGACTGGCTAAGTTTAAAAATTTCTTTGTGGAGATGAGGTTTTGCCAATTGCCCAGACAGGTCTTGAACCGCTGGCCTCAAGCAATTCTCTTAAAGTGCTGTGATTACAGGTGTGAGCCACTGTGTTTTTTAAAAACCAATTTCTGGGTATGATAGAGACTGCTATTTTTTTTTTTAATTTATTTATTTTACTTTAGGTGCATACTATATCTGGCATTTCTTCCCATGTTATCCCTCCCCACCCTCCCCAGAGACGGCTATTTGTCCCTCATATTTATTCTGTCCTTACAGCACCCTCACTTTGTAGCTGAGCTCAGAGGTGACTCAACTAAAGACTATATTTCTCAGCCTCCCTTTCGTGTGTTCAAGAAAAAAAATCAGAGAGTACAGATGGCACAGTGAGTGGGAAAGTTATACCCTTGAGCAAGAAACCTGATCTAGCACAGATTCTAGGTTCTGGGGATTTGGTTCAAGGGAGGCAAAATGCAGTTGGTTTTTAAAGCCAGGAGACAGAACCGTTTCTGTCTCATGTCAGAAAATCGCAGTGTCTCAATGTTGCATTGGCTGGGTTACCAAAACTAGATGTTATCTAGTTTTGCTGGTTAGGTAAGCACCGGGCTGGTTGGAAGCCTTGCAGTGTATAGGAGGGACCTGCTTTGGGACTGTGGCATCCGCAGCCTCCGCTTGAGTTAAGATTACGGTGTTCAGTGAATCTGGCTGGGCGGCCAGGTCCTGGTATGTCACAGTTAAGTGTGACTATGTGTCTAATTCTGGCCAAGGGAAAGCAACAGGAGTGTTGTGTGCAGTTTTTAAAAGGTGTGGTCCTCTCCTTCCTGTTTGGTGGGAATGCAGACAAGATGCTGGGTTCAAGCAGCCCTGGTCCCTGTGACAGAAGCCGGGAGTGAAGGATGGCAGAATGATAAATTTGAAGAAGGCTGGCTCCCCGACACTTGTGGAACCACCAGACCAACTCTTGACTGCTTTCCTCAGGACTTGGTTTAGATGAAACAGCAGTGAGCTTCTATCTTGTTGAATCCCATCTTTTTATTTTTTTGAAGACCAGGTCTTGCTGTGTAGCCCAGGCTGGAGTACAGTGGCAGGATCTCAGCTCACTGCAACCTCCGCCTCCTGGGTTTAAGCAATTCTCTTACCTCAGCCTCCCAGGTAGCTAGGATTACAGGCGTGCGCCACCATGCCAGCTAATTTTTGTATTTTTAGTAGAGGCTGGGTTTCACCACGTGAGCCAGGCTGATCTCGAAGTCCTGACCTCAGGGGATCTGCCTGCCTCAGCCTCCCAAAGTACTAGGATTACAGGTGAGAGCCACCATGCCCCGCCTTGAAGCCCATCTCTGCAGAGCCAGACCCACATATGAGTTGAGCAGGACAAGATCCACCTATCTGGAGAGGAGTCTTGTTTTTAAAGAGGAATTTTCTACCCAGTCACCTCCCTCCCTTCATTCATTCCCTTGTTGAAAAAATGTTAGATGTTGTATACCAATATTTCCTTTACCTTTGCACTTAGGAAAAACGGAAGTTATAGCACAAAAACAAAACAAAAACAAAACCCGGGGCACTGAAAAGAGCCAGATGCCATTGTCACTAACATCCTAGTTCCCGAGCCTTATGTGGCCTCTGGGAAGCAAAGATTGACTGGTAACATGGTTGTCACAACAATCAGTTTACAGTCATGTTTCAGTGCCAATCATAAGCATGGTAGAATATGAGCTATGTACTGTTTAGATACTGCTTTACTATGGAAACTTGTTTTATTTCTCTTCCCCGCTCCTCCTTTCTTTCTTTTTTTTTTTTTAGCAGCACCAAATAGGATGGCAGGCAAGTGCAAGGATTTCTCCTAGCCTCCTAGCAGGCTTTAAAAATGAGGTGCAGTTTTTCTTACGATGACCATTTGGACGCTGGTGGCTTGATATGGAATCATCAATAAGTAGCAAGATCCTGGAGAGAAACGCCTGAAATGGGAAGCTGGACCATAGGCCATGGTCAAAATCAAGTTCATGGAAAATAAAGAAATATTAAAAAAAAGTTATTTAGGTAAGTTTTGGAATAAGTTCATGCTTGCTACATAGCGTCCATTTGTTGAGCACCCTTATTGCAAGCCTGACATGTTGCTAAAGGCACCTTGTGAGGTTATTTTTCTTTTCTTTTCTTTTTTTTTTTTTTGAGACAGGGTCTGACTTTGTCCCCCAGGCTGGAGTGCTGTGGTACAATACACCCTCAAGCAATCCTCTCACCTCAGCTTCCCAATTGGCGGGGGTTACAGATGCCTGCCACCATGACTAGCTGATTTTTTATTTTTATTTTTTTGTAGAGACAGGGTCTCCCTATGTTGCTGAGGCTGGTCTTGAACTCTTGGACTCAAGCAATCCTCCCACCTGGGCCTCCCAAATTGCTGGGATTACGGGTGCGAGCCACTATGCCCAACAGATTATTTTTTTAAATTCTCACAGTGTTATGAGGTGGGTACTACAAAATCTAATTTGCAAGGAAAGCAACTGAGGCCTGGAAACACTGTCTGGCCCGTAGTTACACAGGCAGTAAAGGCAAAGGTAGGCTCTGAACCCAGATCTGTGTGACTCCAAAGTCCCTGCCTCTGTGGAGCGTGCTTGGGACCGTGGGTCAGAAGACCTGAGTTGGGATCCTGGCTTTGCAGGCCTTAGCTCCCGACTCTGGGTATGTTGAATCTCCCCAGGCTTCAGTATCCTCAGCTGACAGCATCACGTCCTCCTGTGCCCATCAGCAGCAGGAGATCATCGCCCCCTAATGCGGGCATTCTGCTTCTGTTTTTTCCTATCTTGTGGGCTCATGTGGTGACTGATTCATCTGGGAGAAAACTCTGGGAGGATCTTATTGGGCAATAGAACAGGCAACATTGGGGAGGCTCTTGCGGGGAGAGAGAGAGAGGAGACTTAAGGTGAATCATAAACACTGCCCGCCTCTCACCTGTGTTGCTGCCCCATCCTGTCTCCGCTGGACCACAGCCATTTGTCCCTGGACTGGGTGACTCAGCACTTGCAGGAGAGAAACGACTGAGGCTGAAGTTGCCAGAGGAAACCAAACAATTCTTATTTACCAAACTGTCAAAATCCTATCATTGCAATTAAGGAGATAGGCAATTAACTGTGTCTTAATTACAGCAGCTGCCACTTCTTCTGAATGCTGTAATTTACAGCGAGAATGGGAGGAGACTTTACATTAATATGTGTCTTTAAACAACGAAAAACACTGATGAGCCTGAAGAAAATTGTCAGCCTGGTGGCAGGGCCCCTCCTGGGAAGAGCCATTGTTACAAAATGTGCTTACAGAAGCCATGATTTTCCTTTGCCTTTGTTGCCTAATGGCTGCATTCCTAACAAACACCAGAATGACACTATTACATCCTATTTTATACACAATACCATTTACTGACTCCAACAGCAATATCATCTGTGAAAACCTCCACAAGTGTCGTCTCAGTCTGTCTTGTTGGTTTGAAAAAAAAAAAAAACAAAAAACAACAAGCTCAGTGTTAAAAGAAAGGGCTTTTTTCTTTTTTGAGACAGAGTCTTGCTCTGTCGCCCAGGCTGGAATGCAGTGGTGTGATCTGGGTTCACTGCAACCCAGTGAGAAGTCCCTCTGCTTCCTGGGTTCAAACAATTCTCCTGCCTCTGGCTCCCAGGTAGCTGGGATTACAGGCATGTGACACCACACCTGGCTGATTTTTGTATTTTTTGTAAGACAAGGTTTTGCCGTGTTGGCCAGGCTGGTCTTGAATCCTTGACCTCAGGTGATCTGCCTGCCTGGGCCTCCCAAAGTGCTAGGATTACAGCCATGAGCCACCACGACTGGCCCTGAAGTAAATAATTTTAAACATTAAGTCCAGACTCATGGACAGAGAAACAAAGTTTTACTTTTTTTTTTTTTTTTTTTTTTTTTTAAGATGGTGTCTCACTATGTTGCCCAGGCTGGAACAAAGCTTTTAAATTCAGGATTTTAAAGGGTAGTTAGATTTACATCTGAACAACCACTCTATGAGACAGGTTTTATACAAATGAGGAAACTGACGGTCAGAGAAATGAAGACCCTTGTCCAGGGTCACGGAGCAAGCTGGTAGGTGGCCAAGTTGATTTCAGGCCCAGAGTTTGCTTTTTTCCCCAAGGCTGGTTGGCCACAGGGGGTGCAAGGTTGACCACAGTGAGGGACCCCAAACAGGGGAGAAGACAGCTGTGGCAAATCCAGGAGGAGCAGCCCTTAGAAGCCACATGCCAGGTGAGGTGGCTGGCAGGGGAGAGCCCAGACTCAGCTGCAGTTTGGAGCTGTGCTTCAGTCCCTGGGAGGCCCTGAGTGGAGCAGTGGCAACATAACGCTTTCAAGTGAGACTGATCAGGCCTCAAACCCCTGTTCCTCCCCCCCTCAGCCAGGTGACCTTGGGAAACGTCCTTGTCATCTCTGAGCTTCAACAGCATCAATGTTCTTCATTTCTGCTGGGGACCAGATCAGCCTTGCACAACTGCCATGAGGATATAAAAGGAGAAGGTGTGGCCCAGGGTCTGGAATTGTGGCTGGGATGCTGAGGTCACCTGGTAAATGTCTGTGCATCCTTCTTCCCCAAAGGAGGCTGGAGAAGGCCTCCAATCTAGGAGGCATTGGGGCTGCTGGGCAGTTACCAGAAAAAGGACAAATCCAGAGCTGACACTAAGAACCAGAGCACGCACCGAGGGAGGGAGGCTCAGTCTTGGGAATGAGCTGGATGCTTGGTTATCTCGCCAGGGACCAGGCCAAGGCTGGACAACAAATATCACAGGCTTTGTGTTGAGTTCCCGAGAGTTGGGTTCAAGGCTGTCACATCCTCCTTCTGGGTCCGACCCGCAGACCCTGACCCAGCGACGGATGAACAAATGCACTCAGACACAGACATCCAGTGAACGTGTGGGCTAGGGATCTAGGCCACTCACCGACACTGAGGAAGTGCTATGAAGAGTCAGCAGCCACAGCCCTCACACGCTAGTGCTGCCGGCATTTATTCAGAATAGGTTTAATGGCAAAGGCTTTCAGTACACACACTTGTGGATAATTAACATGGTTGCCCTCCCTGGAGAGAGCAGTCCTACAGATGACTAAAGGCCAGGTTCTGAGGCCTAAGCAAACTAATTTATCTAGATCAGTTTCTCTGCATCCCCTAGTTATCTACCTTAAGGTTTCAGGCACTGAATAAGAGAATCTGGCTGCCTTCAGCCAAATCCTATTCTGAGGCTTTTGCAAGACCTTCTGGCCTTCCAGGAAGAGTTGCGTCCATTTTACAATTTTTCCCACCACCAACTGAACTCCTACATCCTCTGGCTTTGGATCAGAATGAATCCTAGGACCTGTGCATGAGACTAAGTGGCTGAGTGAGACTAAGTGGGTGGGCTCTAACACCCAGGATGTTGAGGTGGTCCCAGGCCCAGGCTTCCTCTTGGCAGGCCCTCTCTGCTCAGTGCTTGGATGTACTGTTCTGGCAGTCTGCAGAGAAA
The DNA here is from genome assembly GCA_004027835.1 of Alouatta palliata. NCBI lineage: Eukaryota > Metazoa > Chordata > Mammalia > Primates > Atelidae > Alouatta > Alouatta palliata. The sequence goes on along the minus strand of PVKV010005514.1, from coordinate 63,884 downwards.
TGAAAACTGCCTTGACCAGGGGGCTAAGTGAGGGCATGGCGCTGTGCCTGCAAGACACCTTCCCTTAGGCCGGGTCATCTGGGACAATCTCTTCTTTTGTCTGATTGAACTTTGATCTCTCTTCTGGAGAAACAGAGTTTTCAACACAATTCATTAGTTTAGAGATAAAATTATATGAAAGTGGCTGGGCACAGTGGCTCGGCACAGTGGCTCATACCTTAACCCTAGTGCTTTGGGAGACTCGTGTGGGAGGACTGACTTCAGCCAGGAGTTCGAGAGCAGCCTGGGCAATAAAAACAAACAAACTAGCTGGGCATTGTGGCACATACCTATAGTCCCAGCTACTCGGGAAGCTACGGTGGGAGGATCCCCTGAGCCCAGGAGTTTGAGGCTGTAGTGAGCTGTGATTGCACCACTGCACTCCAGCCTGGATGGCAGAGTGAGACCAAAATGAAAACAAAAACCAGAAAAAAAAAAGTCACATGAAAGTGAAGTGCATGCCTGTAATCACCTTCACAAGAGAGTTGAATGTAACCTGAGCGTTGCCTGTTAACCACTGTAGAACAGACAGGGCCAGCCCAGCAAGTGGAGCCTCCCTCCTGACCACCCGGCCCTTCTCTTCACTCTGAGCAAAGTCAGCATCTGGGAAGGAAGCTGCCGTTAGTCATCCGAATCCTGGTGGAATCTCCCAGGGGAGCCAGAACTTCAGCATCTCCATTTGTGACCAACATAATTGTAGAGGCACCTCTCACCTAATGATCAGCGGCAGAAGTGCCATGCGGAGACTGTGATCAGACCTCTGTCTCAGAGAGTCACTGATAGTTTCCCAGAAAGGAAAGTCAGAGATGAAACAGCATGAAGTGATAAGGGCACAGACCACGGGAGGCAGAGATCTGGGTTTGGAGGTCAGGCGGGGTTGTGGGGTGATCCTATTGCACCCCCACTGTCTTAAAATTATTGACTTTCTGGTTCATCATTTGCAGAAGTCAAACTTCACATCTTGTTAACTCCTATGTACCCAGACTTAACACAGAAGCAACAAATGTTAACGGGCTGTAGGCAAGTGGAATTAACATTGGGCAGAGTTTTGAGTGTGGAGATTCCTTAAAGAACTGAAAGTAAAACTACATTTGATCCAACAATCCGACTATTGGGTATCCACCCAGAGGAAAAGAAGTCATCATACAAAAAAGGTACTTGCACACGCATGTTTGTAGCAGCACAGTTTGCAATTGCAAAAACGTGGAGCCAACCCAAATGCCCATCAATCAATGAGTGGATAAAGAAATGGTGATACATACATATGATGGAATACTACTCAGCCATAAAGGGGAATGAATTAACGGCATTTGCAGTGACCTGGATGAGATTGGAGATGATTATTCTTTTTTGTTTTGTTTTGTTTTTATTTTTAACCCTCCAATCAGATGTCTTGTTCTTCCATGGAGATGATTATTCTAAGTGAAGTAACTCAGAAATGAAAAACCAAACATCGTATGTTCTCACAGATATGTGGGCGCTAAGCTATGAGGGTGCAAAGGCATAAGGATGATACAGTGAACTTTGGGGATTTGGGGAGAAGGGTGGGAGGGAGTGAGGGGTAAAAAACTGTAAGTAGGGTACAGTGTACACTGCTCGGGTGATGGGTGCACCAAAATCTCACACATCATTACTGAAGAACTTAGTCATGTAACCAAATACCACTTGTTCCCCAAAAACCTATGGAAAAAAAAACTAAAACCATTGAGCAGAGTTTTGGGTCCCTGCCCACAATTCTTGCACTTACTCATATTAAGCCACCAGGATCACAGAATCACAGAAAACAGGGCTGGACAAACCTTGGAGACCATTGGGTTAAGTGAATAAACTGCTTAAGACCACAGTGAGTGAGTTCATCCATTCAGAGCTTACTAATGGAGCGCGCTGGGCATGGTGCTGATTGAGTATACAGTGGTCGCGGCATAGGCGTCTGGCAGATCTAGAGCAAAACCCCACTTCCGTTGACCCTTGGTCTTTTCTTGTTCATACCTCACGGGAGGTCAGTGACCCCTCTCAGGGCTCCATCTTATATGTTTTGCAAGAATAGTTTAACAAGATTCTCAGGACAGGAAAACCACGTTTGCCTGTTGCGAGTGAGATGGCTGGAAAGAAACCAGGAACAGAAAAAGGCTGGAAAAAGTTAAGAAGTCTTTGAGACAGGGATCAGAAAACTTAGATGGTCCAGAAGCCTGGCAGATATGCAGACATGAGTGGAAGTGTTAGTGACCACAACAGGGGTGCTCTGGAGGGACTGGAGGGCGTCTACCCCCGCAGAGGGAGCAGCCGCCTTTCAGCTCTGAACCCGTGGTGCTGTTGTGAGAATATGGTCGTGTTGCCAGGTCTTCCCATATTTCAAGAGAAACCAGATTTTTAATGGGAACTTTCTAAAATTCTAATGGACTGAGCAAGCTGAACAAAACATGGAGTTGAATTTATCCTATCAGCCGTCAGTTTTCAACCCTGTGAATTTAAGAATGTAGCTGGGCATGGTGGCACATGCCTATAATCCCAGCTACTCGGGAGGCGGAGGCAGGAGAATTGTTTGAACCCAGGAGGCGGAGGGTGCAGTGAGTTGAGATCTCACCACTGCACACCAGCCTGGGTGACAGAGCAATCCTCCAACTCAAAATAAATAAATAATAAATAAAATAAGATTAAAATTTAAAAAACTACTTAGATACATCAAAGAAAACCAGATTGCTACCTTTCCTTTTCTCTAATTCTAGTCTGCCTTTCCTGCACTGTTACATCTTTTGCTTTAAAAAAGGTCCCCAAGTTTATTGTTCACAACAATGTAATTGAAAGTTGTCATTTACATTTTATTAATATAAATGACCTAAAAGCCAAGGAGAGGCCCCCAGGGAATGCCTAAGCTGAGTTCAGAACACTAACCAAAAGTAAGAACGTCCATCAATTCTGCTTCCAGGTATAAAAACTAACACCTGCTGGATGACTCTTTGTGCAGAAAACGATGACAAAACCTGAACATAACACAAAAGGTGACTACCTGAAGGCACTGGAGAGTAAACAGAGGCAAACAGATTCTGGCGGAGAGTTAGCTTGGAGCAGGGGAGAGGGGACACTAGGAGCTTCCGGCTTTAGCCTGGGTTGACAGCTGGCCTGGGGAACCGAAAGGGTGATGCCAGAAAACACTGAATGCTAAATAGAATAGGGGCAGGAGCCGAAGGGGGACTTTCCTGAATCAGTGTATTCACATCTCTGACTCACTCCTGAAGTAGGAACAAATGGAACAGACTCAAGGCAGCTCAGCTACAAACCAAAGGTCTGAACCAAAACCAGAGCTGCTGCTTAAAACAAAGTTTGCCATTAAAGCCAGCCAAGAATATTACCCGCTAAAACCAAGGAAATAACACTCATGGGGGGGGGAAACACAATACAGAACCTCTACAACTTAACATTCATAATGTCTAAGATAAAATCCAGAATTCCCTGACACACAAACAACCAAGAAAATTGAACCAATTTTCAGAAGAAAAGAAAGTCAATCAAGTCTGATCCTGAGATGGAAAAATGTTAGAATGAATAGACAAAGATTTTAAAACTCTATTATAACTATTATAAATGGAAAAAACCATGTTTTTAATGAATGAAAATTTTAGCAGAGAAGAAATCTCAGCAGAGATACAGAAACAGTAAAGAAGAACCAAATGGAACTTCTAGACCAAAAAATAAAATTTCTGAAACGTAAGTGTACTAAATGAATGTAACATCTAAATGAACTTGACAAAGAAAAGAGTAAGTGAACATAAAGATAGATAAATAGAAATTATCTAAGATGTAAAACAGAAAAAGAAGAAGATAAAAAATAAACAGAGTCCTCAGGAATCCGTTAGATAATGTCCAACACTCCAGCATGGATATAATTGAAATAACAGAAACTGAGGGAAAAAAAAGAATGTCTTTTGGAGTTTTAAATGTATATAGCTATAATACATGTAATAACTATAACATAAAGAATAGAGGGAAAATACAGATCTAAAAGTTGTAAGATTTTTATACTTCACGGAAAATAGTACATATTAACTGCAAGAGAGCTATGAAAGGTGAAGTGTGTGTGTGTGCGTGTGTGCACCTATGTATATACAATAATCCTTAGGGCAACCACTAAAAAAAAAAAGCAAAAAAAGTCTAGCTAAAAATTCATGCAGATGACTAAAATATAACCAACATTTTTTGAGATATTTCCTCCAAAAGAAGGCAGAAATGTAGAAACAGAGGAATAAAGTACGGATGAGATATGTAAAGAACAATAAAAAAAAAAGTAGACCCAACCCAACCATATCAATAGTTCATTAAATGTTAATAGACTTAACCCTCCAGTGAAAGGCAGAGATTTTCAAAATGAAAGTATGAGAGGAAAAAACAAACTTTTTTTTTTTTTTTTTTTTTACCTCTACTTGCACAACACAGATCATGTCTATGACCTCTGCTCAGCAATCCTCACCAGCAACCAATTTTCTAGCAGATTCTTCAGCGGACACCAGCTGAGTGTCCTATAATTCAATTCAATTCTGACACTATCTACCTGGAGATAGAATCAGACCCCACAGGTTGAAGGCTGTCTCACAAGATTTCGTCGCACTTCAAATGCCAACTGCAGATAATAAGCTGTCACCTGCACAGTCATTCCTTGGCATCTGCAGGGATTGGTTCCAGAATTTTCTGGAGCTACGAAAATCTGCACATATTCCCACCCCTTATATAAAATGGACCTCATCTGAACTAATTATGTCTGCAACAACCTGGCTTTCAAATAAGGTCACATTGTGGAATACTGGGGGTTAGAACATGAACATATATGTTATTTTTAGGGACAAAGTGGGAAGGACATAATTTAACCTTTAACAACCAGTATGGTCCCAGGCTCTGTGGCTCACGCCTGTAATCCCAGCACTTTGGGAGGCTGAGGTGGTTGCCTGTGGTTCACCTGAGGTCAGGAGTTCGAGACCAGCCTGGCAAACAGGATGACACCCCATCTCTACTAAAAATACAAAATTTGGCTGGGCGTGATGGCGGACGCCTTTAATCCCAACTACTTGGGAGGCTGAGGCAGGAGAATCACCTGAACCTGGGAGGCGGAGGTTGCAGTGAGCTGAGACTATGTCACTGTACTCCAGCCTGGGTGACAGAGCGAGACTCCATCTCAAAAGGCAACAACAGCAACCACGAGCAGCATTTAAGGCATGTGGTGTGGCTGACACGTAGGGCCTGTAGTTCAGAGGGTACAGGAAACTGAGACCAGAAAGAGACCTTGGCAAGCTTTTTAGTAAAGTACTAATAATGGCAAACATTGGTTGACCAGTTGTTTAATCCCAGGTACTGTTCTCAGCACCTCATGGACTAGACTATTGAATCCTCATCATTTGATAGATGTGGGAATGGAGGTACAGGGAGCGTACGTTGTTCAGCTTTGAAACTTTCTTGAAATTCCTCCAAAAGGAATTTATTTTTTAAAAATTGAAAGTAAACAAGGAAATGATGTCGCAAGAAAAAAAGTCCCATTTTCTGTGGTGGAAGAAGGCTGCTTTAATGAGGTTTCTGAAAGCCAAATCAATGTGACTCCACATTCACCAGCCTGAATTGTTTTTTCTCTCCTAAAAGTCGACTGGTCAGGAAGCTCTGAGTCAGGATTGAGTCATGGTTGTGGTATGTTCTCCGACCAGAAAGCAAACTTTGTTTTTAAAACCACTAAAGAAATGTTTGAATAAGGTACACGCGCTGCTCTAGCCATCATCTCTGATTCGTGAGTTTTGAAAGTCCGCTTGCAAATGTTACTGTTTGCTGCAGGGTTGGTACAGCGAACGTTCTCCACACTGGAAGGTGGTCTTGTCCTGTTTGTCCCCAGTCCGTCTTGCCACTGCTCTTTAAATGTCTTCTCAAAAGCTAATCAAGAATTTATGAATAGTTCCAACGTGGGCAAACCAGTTCAACTGGCCTAAGAGCAAGAGGAAAAAGGAAAAGAATCCAAGTGACAAATTATTCCGGTGTGATAAGAGTTATGGTTCTGTACAAATACTGCTTCCAGTCCTACTGAGTCGCTCCTAGAAACTCTAAAGTCCAGCTGAACCTGGGAACCCAGAAAATCTAGAGAAGGTAGAGAGAGAGAGTTGAAAGTCATTTCTTTTAAGGTCTATTTTCCCACACCAGGAACGTCACCCAGATATGTTAATGATAATGACACATTTATTTCTACTTTTTGTTTTTGCCTTAAAACAACATATATATTATCTTACAGTTTCAATAGGTCAGGAATCCAGGCACATCTTAGCAGGGTCCTCTGCTCAGGTGTCACAAAGCTGTAATCAACGTGTTAGCCCGGTTGCAATTCCCATCTGGAGGACCAACTGGGGATGAATGTGCTTCATCCAGCTTGCTGGTAGAATTCATTTCCTTGCAGCTGTAGAATGTACAGTGCCTTGCGTCTTCAAGGCCAGCAGGAAGGTTGACCCCAGGAAAACCTTCAGCCCTCTTCTAAAGGCCTTTCAATGACTGAGTCAGGCCCACCCAGGATCTTCTTCTTTTGATTAATTTAAAGTCACTTGGAACCTTATCCACAGTGAAGAATGAATGACTTACAAGGTTTACCTATTACTTTCTTCATTAGCTTTGTTTGCATCTGGGCCTTAGGCCAAAGGGATGAAATATAAAGAGCAGAATTGTATTCATCAGTGATTCTGATGGAACCTGAGTAACATCTGCAAAAGTCCCTCACCCTTCGTATATAACCTCAGGTTAATACTGGAGGACAGAGATCACGGGGACCATTTTAGAATTCTTCATGCCACAATTGCTTTCTAGTAATATCGTATGTATAGTTGTACCTGGAATATGCTACAATTAGCTCCTTGTTTTCTAGGTGAGAGCTAATGATGCTTTTAAATAGAAAGGCTGAGGCCGGGCATGGTGGCTCACGCCTATAATCCCAGCACTTTGGGAGGCCTAGGCGGGTGGATTGCTTGATGTCAGGAGTTTGAGACCAGCCTGGCCAACATGGCAAAACCTTGCTTCTACTAAAAATACTAGCCAGGTGTGGTGATGGGCACCTACTACTAGTAATCCCAGCTACTTGGGAGGCCGAGGCAGGAGTATCGCTTGAACCTGGAAGGTGGAGGTTGCAGTGAGCTGAGATTGGGCTGCTGCACTCCAGCCTGAGAAACAGAGCAAGACTCTGTCTCAACAAATAAATAAATAAATAAGTTGAATACCCTCTCCCAAATGTAGACTGGGCCATCAGAAAATATACTTTCCATGATCATGGAGTCATGGAAGCACATGTTAGACACAACCTTGTTTTTTAATTTTTAAATTTTTTTTGAGACAGGGTCTTGCTCTGTCACCCAGGCTGGAGTGAGGTAGTGGAGTGATCTCAGCTCACTGCAACTTCTGCCTTCCAGGTTTAAGCGATTCTCCTGCCTCAGCCTCCTGAGAGGCTGGGATTGCATGCACATGCCACCACACCAGGCTGATTTTTGTATTTTTAGTAGAAACAGGTTTTTGGCATGTTGGCCAGGCTTACAATCAGCTGGTCCATCCCCCTGTGTTTTAGAGACAGAAGTCAAGGAAACAGCAGTGACTTGCCAAGGTCACAGAACTCATTCTTCTAAATTGGGTTCTGTATTCTATGCATTGAAAGTTTGTGATCAAAAGTCACAATGAAGCGGGGATTTGCAAATAATAAAAATTGAGGTGCAAGAGATTTTTTTTTTTACTAACACTTTTTTTTTTTTTTTAAAGAGGGTCTCGTTTTCTTGCTCAGGCTAGAGTGCAGTGGCACGATCACAGCTTACTGCAGCTTCCAGTTCCTGACCATGAGTGATCCTCCTGTCTTAGCCTCCTCAGCATGCACCATCATGCCTGGCTAATTTTTTATTGTATTTTATTCTATTTATTTTGTTTTTGAGACAGGGTCTCGCTCTGTGTCTCAGGCTGGAGTGCAGTGGTGTGATCTTGGCTCACCGCAGCCTTAACCTCCATGGGTCAAGTGATCCTCCCATCTCAGCCTCCCAAGTATCTGGGACTATAGGCATGCACCACTATGCCCAGCTGAGTTTTGTATTTTTTTGTAGAGGTGCGGGTCTCGCTATGTTGCCCACGCTGGTTTTGAACTCCTGGGCTCAGGCAATCCACCTTCCTCAGCCTCCCAAAATGCTGGGATTACAGGAGTGAGTCCCATTTTAGGTTTTGTTTTTAATTTTTTGGAGAGGTGGGGTTTTGTTCTTGAGTCTGGTCTGGAACTCCTGGCCTCAAGCAATCCTCCCATCTCTGCCTCCCAAAACACCAGGAATAAGGCATAAACCATTGCTTGTGGCCAAAAGTATCACTTTCATGTATAATTTTCTCATTAGAAATGTGTCAAATCACACCTAGAACTGGGAACACCACTGAGCCTTTTCAGGGACTTAGAAATCAGGGAAACCCCCGATATGTCTGAATATACATTGGACTATGTCCCAGATGTCATGACCGCCTTCTTCCAGGCTGTCTTTTCTCGATGTTTCTTTTATATTCTTCTTCTCATCCATCTTCTGCACCGAGTCGGCACCCCTCTCAGGGAGCATCAGTCTTCCCCACGGAGAGTAAAGTCATCACAGCGGAGGCTAGCTCAACCTTTAAAATTCTCAAACCACAGGCCAGCATGAACTTTCTCCATTTCTCACTGGAAATCAACGTGGCAACCACCATCCTGCCTCACCCTTTTCCTCCTGGACTGCAAATCAGGGCCTGTTCGTTGTAAGCAGTCAGTGGCACCTTGTTTCACTTGTCTGCCAACCCAATGCTGTCAGTTTGTTTTGACTGATCGAATTTTGTAAACTCCATTTAAAATTTATTTTTATTTATTTATTTTTGAGATGGGGTTTTGCTCTTGCCGCCCAGGCTGGAGTGCAATGGCTCGATCTCGGCTTGCCGCAAGCTCTGCCTCCCGGGTTCAAGAGATTCTTCTGCCTCAGCCTCCTGAGTAGCTGGGACTACAGGCATGCGCCACCATGCCCGGCTAATTTTGTGTTTTTAGTAGAGGTGGGGTTTCTCCTTGTTGGTCAGGCTGGTCTCGAACTCCTGACCTCAGGTGATCTGCCCGCTTCAGCCTCCCTGGGATTACAGGTGTCAGCCACTGCCTCTGGTCTTTATATTTACTTTTATTTAACTAGGTAGTTTGTCTTTGTTGAGCTGTGTTCCTCTTTGTTATCCCTCCTTTCATGGTTCTTTGGGCTTATTACCCCTTTTCAGACCATCATGGGCAGGCAAATTGCTGGTCACCTCCCCTGGCAAGGTCCTTTACATAACCACACAGTTTTCACCTGAAAAGACAATAGAGTTGCCAGATAAAATACAGGACCCTGCAAGACCTGGAACCTACTTTACAGGATGCCGTGTAGTGTTTGGGGTACACTTATGCCAAAAATCGTTCATTATTTATGTGAAATTCAAGTTTAATTTGAATTCAATACTGGCATCTGTATTTTTATTTGTCAAATCTTGCCACCGTCAAATGCAAAGCCTCTGTACCTCAGAGCATAACAATGTGCAAATGGAGTTCATGCAACTCACAACCTCGACTTCCCTTTCTTTTCTGTCTTCAAAAACCAATGTTTTCCTACTGTTAAGAGCATTGGGAGAGAGGGAAAATCACAAGATACGCACAGGCAGATTACTACACTCTTGTAGTTACAATAAAATTTAACTGAAGGTTTGGCCATGCACAGTGGCTCATGCCTGTAATCCCAGCACTTTGACAGGCCGAGGCAGGCCGATCACCTGAGGTCAGGAGTTCGAGACCAGCATGACCAACAGGGAGAAACCCCATCTCTACTAAAAATACAAAAGTTTGCTGGGCATGGTGGTGCATGTCTGTAGTCCCAGCTACTCCGGAGGCTGAGGCAGGAGAATCGCTTACACACAGGAGGCAGAGGTTACAGTGAGCCAAGATTGTGCCACTGCACTCCAGCCTGGACAACAAGAGCGAAATGCCGTCTCAGAAAAAGAAAAAAAAATTGAAAAATTGATTTACTTTTCCTTCTGACTTAAAAGCAAAATGAAAAACAAAACACACAAAACCCTGCAAACTTGGCCTCCTCTGGGCTTTCCTGCACACGGGCTGATGTTAGCTGCACAGAGCAGCCTGGAACAGCAGTCTAACTGCAGGCACTGGAATCGCTGTAGACCGTGGATGGACAATGGCTGCTACACATGGCATTTCAGTCTTGGGAGTTAAAATGACCCCGTGCAGCCTCGCGGCCCATGGGTTTAGTCTGAACTTTGAGACCATGTCACACCTGGGATGGCATAGCCCAAGTGAAACCAAGAAACCTGGACACCTTATCAGTGGCTGTGAAACCATACAACAAATTCCTTTGTGGCAAAGACGTCCCGTAAGAAATACCTTTAAGGCCTAGCCAGGCCCTAAGTGAATTCATTATTGAGCAATGCTTTTTAATCAATGCCATCTGTGAAAAGGAACTATCCCTCCCCACAAAACTCTCTTAAGAATTGAACCAGGATGGTTAAAGGGTGGTTTCACTCATTTTTTTTTAACAGATGGGGTCTTGCTGTGTTGCCCAGGCTGGTCTTAAACTTCTGGCCTCAAGTGACGCTCCTGCCTCTGCCACTGAGCCCGGCTCATTCACTTTTAACCTACTTTTAGAATCTCAAATGAATTCTTACCAAGTGATAAGCATATCTACCAAGGTGAAATGTTAAATTGAAGGTAGTGTCACATTGTTCTTCTAGATTCCTGGTGGGTAGATCCTGGTGGGTACAATCCCTCGCAAGTATTTCTAATCAAAATGATCAGCCTTCTGTACCCTGACCTTACAGATTCTGTTCTAAAGTAAGAGTGAGAAATAGTCCCTCTAGGTTAGTACATTTGTCTCCAGAAAAATGACCCATGGGGAGATGATGTTCCCATCCCATTCCTTGCCTTTGGGGCCCACCACAAATCCTGATACCTAAGGCCCTTAAGTTAAATAATTCTGCCATGAAGAATGAAATATAAGTACACGTTAAATAATCATAAAAGAGAGACCACATGTGCAAGCAGACAGCGTGCACCTTGATGGGTGATGAGTAGGTTAAGGTAAATCATGCCCAGATTGCAAGGTGTGGGAGGCATGGCGCACCGTCCAGATTGCCCTGAAAATCTGAGGACTCTGGGAGTCCTGCTGGCTGAGAGCCTTCAGCTGTCTGTCCTTTCCAGAAATTGCTCTTGGCTGCAGAGATCCTCTTGTTAAGGTCATGTCCTTTTGTGGGGCAGTCTGTATCCGATGACTGTTCATTGCAGGGGTATAAAGGCTCAGACCCCGTGCCCCAAACCATGACAACTCTGAAGGCCCCTGGGGTCAGCTGAGGCCAACCTTTCTCCTGGAGTGTTAATCCCAAGAGCATTCTAGCAGGCGTCCTGCACACTAACTTCCGTCTCAGAGCCTGTTTCCCGAGGAACCAACCTGTAAGCGGTGATATCAAGGATATTTAGAGACGGCGAGCTGCCGTGGCCCACACCTGCAATTCCAACACTTAGGGAGGCTGAGGCGGGAGGATTGTTTGAGCCCAGGAGCTTGAGACCAGCCTGGGCAACATAGGGAGACCCTGCCTCTACAGATACTTTGAAAAAAATATTAATTTAAAAAAAGAATACTCCAAGAAAGCAAATGCTAAGATGGGATTCTGCAGCTGAGTCACCTGTGTTTCTGGTTGGCAATGAGGACGTTGTAACAGCTGGGAGGTGAGGCACAGCCTAGCCCTGGTGAAAGGCAGCAGTGTACTTGTTAAAACTTCTGCCACTCGTGAATGTGGACGGCAAATGAGTGGAAGGGAATACAGTAGCAGGTGAAATGTATCAGACATTTGAGAAACACTCGAGGAATAGAAGGACAATGGAACTGGATGACTGTGCGGGGCAACTGGTACTTGCAAAAATGAAAGGCTGACAGTGAATGCACAAATTACCAGCTAGCTATGAACGCCAGAGACCTTCTCTGCAGCATATAAGGGAATCCCCATCTTCAGTCACCAGAGGACAGAAAAAGCTGAGCCAGTCCCAGTTCTTAATCATAAGAGTAGCAGAGGCTGGGCACAGTGGCTCACGCCTATAATCTCAGCACTTTGGGAGGCCAAGGCAGATGGACCACCTGTGGTTGGGGGATTGAGACCAGCCTGACCAACATGGAAAAACCCCAACTCTATGAAAAAATACAAAATTAGCCAGGCGTGGTGGTGCACGCCTGTAATCCCAGCTACTCGGGAGGCTGAGGCAGGAGAATCACTTGAACCCAGGAGGTGGAGGTTGTGGTGAGCTGAGGTCACGCCATTGTACTCCAGCCTGGGCAACAAGAGTGAAACTCCATCTCAAAAAGTGTCTACTTTGCCCAAGTCAGGGCTCTGATTAGCAGAAAGTGGAATCTGGAGATATGAGATTGAAATACTTGTGTCAATGTACTTAAAAATCCCAATTTCCCAGAACCCTCTGAGCCTGGGGAATGGCTCCCTCCTCCATCCTAAGGAATAGCACCCACCCCATTTGTCTGAACACAGAGCAGCGGCCACGTCCCTGCAAGACAGCGGGCACCCTCTTTAGGGTCTGTCCTTACCTGCCCTCTTGACCATTAGGCCAATAATTATAGTCTATAACCCACCTGGGGAGGGGCAGGACCTGTGAAGGGAGAAAAAGAAGGATACACTCAAGGGGCTGCAGGGCCAAGTGTACCTGAGTGGGCAGGAGCCGCGGGGTGCAGACAGAGCCGGGCTCCCAGACTGCGGTCAAGGAGTGGGTTTGGGTGGGAGGCTAGGGTTGTACTGACTGAGTTTTCTTACTTTCTGTACTTTTAATGCTCTGGCATTTGGGGCCTTCATCCTAAAGATGCTCCCAGGGCCAGCGAATTCTGAGAGATAGCAAGCGACCCCACTGTGAGCATGCATTTGATGTACAAACCAGGCAGTCCAGAGCCACACCCTCAGCCACCTCCTTTATCAGACTCTCACATACCAGCCTGCCATGGTGGTGTGTGCCTGCAGTCCCAGATACTTGGGAGGCCGAGGCAGGAGGATCCCTTGAGCCCAGGAGTTTGAGGCTGCCATGTGCTCTGATTGTGTCTGTGATTAGCCACTGTGCTCCCGCTTGGGCAACATAGTGAGACCCCATGTCAAATAAAATAAAATAACATAAAATAAAAAACTCTCACACACCAAGCTAATATTCCCCTTGTCCTAAATTGCCCCAGGGCAGTTGCTGGACAGACGGGGATCACCCCTGTAGGCCAGAGCCAGTTGAAAGTATTCAAACTATCCAACCCTGTACTTACCCTGCCTCACCCATGCTTTCCTGAGAAAACCGCAAGAAAGGCTCTGGGCCTGCTCTCCCTCTTCTTCTTATAACTCCTCAGCATCCCTGGTCCTTCCCTATTGGCCCTGCGTGGTGTACGCCTCCTGTTTCAGGGATATGTAAACTTCCTTCACGACGATCATTTCCATGTCTGCTGTCTCATCGCACTTGAATAAAACAAGTCCTTGGTACATTTTTAACACAGGGGTGGAATGCAGACCTTGGCAAGGGAAAGTCGATCGATACGGGAACATTCGCCCAGGGTACAGGATTTAAGACTCTGGCAAGGATCCCAGGAGGAAGAACAACTGTGTTGCTAGTAAGGCTTCTGGGAGGTTGGAGAAAGCCATGACTCATGCTAAACAAAGTCAGTGTGCCAGAATTACTGTGGCAGGCGGTGGAGGCGAAGGTCACGAAGGTCAGAGAAGTGGGTCTACTGGAGTATATTCGCACTATGTGAGGACGGAAAACTCACCAGAGACTCTGCAGGAGGGTCTGAAGCACATTCCACTTCCCAAGGTGATAAGGAATGAGCTGGGGAGAGGGACATGACATTGTTGAAAAGCTCAGCGATTCTCCGTGGTTCAGCTGTCCCCAGCAGACCAGCACTGTCATTCTTGAACCGGGATTTCTGACCACGACAGGGATGATAGGATCCCATTAATAGGGATCAGGTGGTTATGTTTTGCTGTCAGAAGTGAGGGGGCACAATGGTTATAGTGAGTGGCAAGACCAGGTCAGCTAAAGGACCACGTCCACACAGAACTTTGGAGATGCTTCACAGAACACGGTGCTCCTAGCTGTGGAGGGCATCACAGGGGTGAGTGCTGATTAACTTATACAACCAAAAATTAAAGGATGGATGAGGGCAGCTGCCATCATAAAAATATATAATTCCAAGCAGGGCATGGTGGCTCACACCTGTAATCCCCGCACTTTGGGTGGCCGAGATGGGGGGACCACTTGAGGCCAGCAGTTCAAGATCAGCCTGGTCAACATAGTGAGACCCTATCTCTACAAAAAATAGAAAAAAATTAGCCAGGTGTGGTGACACCCACCTGTAGTCCTAGTTACTTAGGGGGCTGAGGCAGAGGATTGCTTGAGCCCAGAAATTTGAGCCTGCAGTGAGCTATGATTGTACCACAGCAGTTCAGCCTGGGTCACGAAGCAAGACTCTATTTCTTAAAAAAAATTGTAAAAAATTAAAAAAATTAAAAAGTTATATTCTCTTGTTCTTTTTTTTGGGCCTGAGACATTTTTCAAGTCCAGAATCCAAAGACTGAAGAAGACGCTGGGTCCTTATGAGGAAGAGCTCTGCAGCACCAGGACTGGAAGCTGGCATGTGTGCCCCCGTCTTTCCCCATGGACCCCCATGCTTACTTTCTTAGATAACGACAGTAATCGTCCTCAGAGCCATGAAGCACCCCTGTCAGAATGGAGGCATATGGGGTTCAGACAGTAAATGGAATTCTGGCCCATGTCTGGCTCACATTGATTCCACTGGGTCTACTGACCCATCTGGTGGGCATGGCCCAGAAGCTGAATATACAATTAATGTAGACTCATCTACATTGATTCCTTGGCATTTGTGGTAAGATCTATTGTAATTAAGGAGGAAAACGATGAATCTTTGAAACTCCCCCATCAGCACCAATTATTGTCATTTAAAAAATCATCCAGAGTCATAGCCATACTGGCCAGTTTTTCCAGGACTGCCCTAAGGAGGGAAGGGAGCCTGGGAGGGCCACATACCCAGAGTCCTTTCATAGCCCGCCAGGAAGGGCAGTGTTGCAACTTGGAAATAAGCAGATGAGACACAGACAGGAAAACAAACCTCCCTTAGGCCTGATGACTGTGTCCCTACAGAGACCCTCTCCAAGTTTCAGGGCCCCCGGGTCACCCACAGCCAGGCCAAGCTGCTGTGCCGTGAGCTTGACCACATTCTCTGGCTCACGACATACACTGTGTCATCGGTGTGGACTGCTGAAAAAAATTGAGTTAGATATTGAAGACCACTGATTTTAAAACACAAGGGATTGGATTATGCAAGATATAAACAATAGGCTGGGCATAGTGACTCATGCTTGTTTAATCCCAGCACTTTGGGAGACCAAGGCGGGTGGATCACAAGGTCAGCAGTTTGAGACCAGCCTGGCCAACGTGGTGAAACCTTGTCTCTACTAAAAATACAAAATTAACCAGGCTAAGTTTCAGGGTTAAAGGTAAATATAAGAAAAAACAGGCTGGATGAAGTGGCTGATGCCTGTAATCCCGGCACTTTGGGAGGCCGAGGCAGGTGGATTGCTTGAGCCCAGGAGTTTGAGACCAGCTTGGGCAACGTGGTGAAACCCTGTTTCTACAAAAAACACAAACATTAGCCAGCTATGTGATGTGCACTTGTAGTCCCAGTGACAGAAGGGCTAGGCTCCTGGCTAAACCCCACCCTTAAGCCGGAACCATGGCCCTAAGTGAAAATAGCTGATCCCATTTTTCCACCCAAATGGGGCTTTTTTGGCCTCCCCCGCCCCTATCCTGGGCCCATAAAAGACTTCAGCTAGCAGAGCAACACAAGTGGCTGTCAAGGATCCAACCAGCTGAGGGTTGGGGATACAAGGAGCTGAGCGGTGAGCAGAGAAGCAACTGAGCACCAGAGACTATGCATAGATGTGGCTAACTTCAGACATTGTGACTTCAGAGAGGGGCTCGGCCAGAGTCAGCAGAGCTTCAGGAAAAGATCACCTTCAAATCCCCTTTCCAGCCTCCGTTTCCACCAAGAGCCACCCATCACTCAATAAAGTCTTCCGCATTCATCACCTTTCAAACACTTCATGTGACCTGATTCTTACTGGACACTGGACAAGCACCCAGGTGTTGAGACGACAGGGGCTGCCACCCAGACCCTCCACTGAGCTAGCTGGCACTTGGCTGTCCCCAGACGGCAGAGCTGAAAGAACCGTTGGTGTACCATGCTTGGACACTGCTGCAGGGCCGCACAGAGCCTGCTCCTGCCAGAGAGGAGTGACCAGCTGGCCCCAGAGTTGACTCGCTCTAGTTCCTGTACTCGATCACTGACACGCTCCCTCCCACGAGGAGCGGCCAGCGGTGGTCTGAGCGAAACAAGCCACTCCAGTTCCCACCTGCAAAGGGGGTCAAGGGAACAATCCCATCTCATCAGCTGCTCGGGAGGCTGAGGTGGAAGGGTCACCTGAGCCCAGGAGGTTGAGCCTGTAGTGAGCCATGATTGTGCCACCACACTCCAGCCTGCATGACAGAGCAAGACCCTGTCTCAATAAAACAAACAATTCTTTTTTAAACAGTGAAATCTAAAAAATGAAACAAATAACCTACTAAATCTGAAAGGTAATGAAAAATATCAGGTGAAATGCCCTAGATTTAAAGTGGAAGAAATAAAAGGTGAAAGCTTTCATTAGCTACATTAAAAGCTTGAGACAGGAGGAGACAGATTTTAGACTGAGATTAGAAATACGTGTAATAGGCAAATGGAATTGCATTTTACTTTATTTGATAGGAATAAAAAGAAAAGAAAGCTGAACGTGGTGGCTCATGCCTGTAATCCCAGCACTTTGTGAGGCTGAGGCAGGAGGATTGATTGAGCCCAGGAGTTTGAGACCAGCCTGGGCAATAGAGTGAGCCTCTGTCTCAACAAAAAAGCTAAAACTTAGCCAGGCATGGTGGTGAACACCCGTAGTCCTAGCTACACGGGAGGCTGAGGTGGGAGGACTGCCCTTGAGGTCAAGGCTGCAGTGAGCCGTGTTTGTGTCACTGCACTCCAGCCTGGGCAGCAGAGCTAGGCCCTGTCTCAAATAGAAGGAGGAGGAGAAAGAGGAGTGGAAGAGGAAGAGGGAAAAAGAAAGAAGGAAGGAAGAAAGAGAAGAAAAAGAAAACCAGGAAAGATGAAGTCAGAGTGATAAGGCTCTGAAGTTGAGTTTAAAAATAAAAATCCAAAGTCATTCAGCACACAGGGCGATGGGCCGTCCTCAGAACTGTGCTTGGATGCTGGTGTCCCCAGAGCTGACATTCCCAGCCCTGGTTGCTCAGCACAGGGTTCTTGGTTCTAGACGGAGGCAACACTTCCAATCCTGCACTTGACTTGAACAAAGCCTCTCATGGTCACGACCAAATTCTAGATCAGTTCCCTCTGAAGAGGTATCTCATCCAGCCCAGATCCCAAAATCAACACTCAAAGCTCCTGAAGAGCAATAAAAGTGACAAAGAACAAGGCATTTAGCTAAAAAGACTGGGAGCTCTCACTGTCTACTCATTCAAGAAGGGGCACCCCCAGTCTGTGGGTTCCCAGGCAAGGAGAGCGGCAGAGCCCGTGGAGGGGCAAACATGAAATCTGGCCTTTCTCCCTCCCAGATGTCTCCCCATGAAAACCTTCAAATAATTTCAAAAGCAGGTTTAAAAAAACTATGTAATTTTTTTGAAATAATTTATTTTTTTTGAGACAGGGTGTCACTCTATGTCTCCCAGGCTGGCGTGCAGTGGTGCAGTCATGGCTCACTGCAGCCTCAACCTCCTGGGCTCAGATGATCCTTCCACCTGAGCTTCTGGAGTAGCTGGAACCACAGGCACAGGCCACTACACTGGCTAATTTTTTTTTTTTTGGATATTTTTTGTAGCGACAAGGTTTCACCATGTTGTCCAGGTTGGTCTCAAACTTCTGGGCTCAAGCAATCCTCTTACCTCAGCCTCCCAAAGTGCTGGGATTACAGAAGTAAGCCACCACACCTAGTCTATTTTGAAATAGTTTTAAGTATACAGGTAAGTTACAAGAACAGTACTGGTAAATAAAATCTGTGGGAGGCCATCTTTGAACTAAGCTCCTATACTAGGCCCAGTGACCAAACTGAAACAGTCCCTCATGCTGAAGTGCCACGTCGCCAAGCTGAAACTAAGTTGTGTATCTGACCTTCTGAGAAATCAGGAGTGAGAGAGATAAGAGCCAAATCCCCAGACACTTTAGTTGGCATGACAAGGAAGCTCCCTTACTTTAATCTTTACAAGGAAAGTAAGTTTGAAACAACCAATCCACTGTTTGTTCTGTTTCTGCTTTTCTTAGCCTTTTTCTGTCTATAAAGCCAACTTGCTCTGCTCTGCTGTATTAGTCTGTTCTCACACTGCTAATAATGACATACCTGAGACAGGGTAATTTATAAAGAAAAAGAGGTTTAATGGACTCATAGTTCCACATGGCTGAGGGGGCCTCACCATCATGGCAGAAAGTAAAGGAGGAACAAAAGCGGTGGCAGGCAAGACAGTGCGTGCATAGGGACCTGCCCTTTATAAAACCATCAGATCTCATGAGACTTATTCACGATCACAAGAACAACACAGGAAAAACCTGCTCCCGTGATTCCATTACCTCCCACTGGGTCCCTCCTACAACACATGGGAATTATGGGAGCTACAGTTCAAGATGAGATTTGGGTGGGGACACAGCCACACCATATCATCTGCTTACTGGAGCAGTCATTCTATTATATAGAACGAGGTGTAGCCTGATTTTAGAATCACACATAAAAGTTAGTTAAAATCTTTAAATTTGTTGTAGTTTTGCCTTTCAACAGTACACAAGAACTCTTGAATCCCCTATTATTATTTTCTGAGCCATTTAGAGCAAGCTGCAATCATAATGTCGATCACCTTTAAACACTCCAGAATATATTTTTAGATATACCCTTTTAATGAATAGTCTTCCCTCCAAATTCATGTCCTCCTAAAACCTCAAAATGTGACCTTATTTTGAAATAGGGTCATTACACATGTAATGAAGAATCTCCGAATGAATTCATCCAAGGATTGGGGTGGACCCTAAATCCAATAGACTGGTGTCCTCATAAGAAAAGGTGAGAACAAAGGGAGACACAGAGACACACACAGGTAGCCATGTGAAGACGGACACAGAGACTGGGGTTCTGCTGCCCCAAACCAAGGCACCCCACGGACTGCCAGCAACCATCAGAAGCGAGGAGAGAGGCATGAGACAGTTTCTCCATCAGAGTCTCTGGAAGGAACCAAGCTTACCGACACCTTGGTTTTGGGCTTCTAGCCCCCAGAACTTCAAGAGAATACATTTCTGTTGTTTAAAGCCAGGCGGTTTGTGGTAGTTTGTTATGGCAGTGCTAGAAAACTAATACAAACAGCCGGGCGTGGTGGCTCACGCCTGTAATCCAAGCACTTTGGAGGCCAAGGCGGGCGGATCACCTGAGGTCGGGAGTTCAAGACCAGCCTGACCAACATGGTGAAACCCCGTCTTAAAAAAAAAAAAAAAAACTAATACAAACCCTCCAAGGCAGAAATAAACATGGGCACAACACTGGTACCCAATCAACAGACCCCATTTAAATTTTATTGGCTCAGCCCACCACGTCTCTCTTCCACTTCAGGTCCAGGATCCAATCCAAGAGCATGCATTGCATTTAGTTGTCACATGTCCAAATGGAAGGAGATGTCCTTCAATATGAAATAATTTCTTAGTCTTTCCCTGTCTTCCACATAGTTCAGTTTTTTGTTTTTGTTTTTATTTTGAGACAGGATCTTGCTCTGTCACCCAGGCTGGAGTGCAGTGGTGTGATCGTGGCTCACTTCAGCCTTGACCTCCTCAGGCTCAGGTGATCCTTCTACCTCAGCCTCCCACGTATCTGCGACTACAGGCGTGTGCCACCACACCAGGCTAATTTTTGTATCTTTTGCAGAGACAGGGTTTCATGTTGCTTAGGCTGGTCTCAAACTCCTGGGCTCAAGTGATCCACCCACCTCGGCCTCCCAGAGTACTGGGATTACAGACGTGAGCCACCTGGTTCCATCTATTTCACTGTGGTCAGACCTTGCCAGGAGCTCTTGACAGGAAGATGATGGTCAGGATCCTGGGCTCTGCACACGGCAGCACATGATGGGGTCCTGTCCCATCACTGGTGATATTCATCTTGATTGCCATGTTGGTGTCTTCCATATTTCTCCTCCACTGAGTCACCATTTTCGTCTTTGCAATTTATAAACATTTTGTGGGGAGATTTTCTAGAATTATGCTAAAATCCTGATCCTTAGCAACTTCCACCCATCAGCGTTAATATTTATAGATGATCCCTATCTGAATAAATCATAGCCATAATAGTGTCGTATAGTGATTTGCTACTTTCATCATTCCTTCTTCATTTATTACTTGGCATTCTACTGTAAGAAAGAACTTTCACTCCTTCCTCCATTTATTTACTTATTTATGCGTTTATTTACTAATTTATTCATTTATTTAATAGTATGAATTTCAATTTAATTTAACAGGTTAAAATCCAGTGCTTGTTCTCTGTGAAGGTATATAACGTTACTGTCTTTATCAGATCAGAAATAGTTCTGAACTTCTAAAGAAAGTAAACAAACAGTCTAAAAATGAGATAATTACACTTACTTAACATACCTTATTTTCATCCAAATAAACATGAAAAGAATCCAACATGATATTTGAAATTCTACCACAGGATATTTTACTAGAAAAAAACAGAAGCTTTTGTTTTTGGTAATGTTTGTTCACATCACAAAATTACTGAGAAGCAAAACATTTCTTTCTTTCTTTTTTTTTTAAAATATATATTTTTTATTGCATTTTATGTTCGGGGGTACATGTGAAGAACATGCAAGATTGTTGCATAGGTACACACATGGCAGTGTGATTTGCTGCCTTCCTCCCCATCACCTATATCTGGCATTTCTCCCCATGCTATCCCTCCCCAACTCCCCACCCCCCGCTGTCCCTCCCTTTTTTCCCCCTGACAGACCCCAGTGTGTGATGCTCCCCTCCCTGTGTCCACGTGTTCGAAGCGAAACATTTCTAAAGTCGCATTAGAACTTTGTAATTCACATTTGTGTTAAAATGATGGTTACCAGAGTCCAGGAAGGGTAGTGGAGAGTGGAAGTGGGGGTGGATGTTGGGTATGAAAATCTAGTTAGATAGACTGAATAAGATCTAGTATCTGATAGCACAACCGGGTGACCACAGCAATAATAAACAATAATTTATTGTACATTTAAAAATAACTATAAGCTATAATTAGATTGTTTGTAACACAAAGAAAGGATAAATGATTGAAGTGATAGATACCCCATTTATCCTGATGTGATTATTACCCATTGTATGCTTGTATCAAAATATCTCATGAACACCATACATATATATGCCTACTATGTACTCAAGAAAATTAAAAAATTTAAAAATAATAAAAAAATAAACAAAACAAAATTATATAATATTTCTTTTATAAATTCTCTTCCACAAATCTTTTCATGACTTAAACAGACCATCTATGAAAAGCTTGCACATATCACTTGTCCTAAGCAACCCTCTTTTTAAACAATCAGTTATTTTTCTTTAGGACACAAATTTACGGCAAAAGATCCTTTCTTGGCCAGGTGCAGTGGCTCACGCCTGTAATCCTAGCACTTTGGGAGGCCGGGGTGGGCAGATTGCCTGAGCTCAGGAGTTTGAGGCCAGCCTGGGCAACACGGTGAAACCCTGTCTCTACTAAAATACAAAAAATTAGCTGGATGTGGTGGTGGGCACCTGTAGTTCCAGCTACTCGGGAGGCTGAGGCAGGAGAATCACTCAAACCTGGGAGGTGGAGGTTGCAGTGAGCCGAAATTTCGCCACTATACTCCAGCTTGGGCAACAAATGTTATATAAGAAAAAGACCCTTTCTCATATAACAATTCTTTTCTTTATAACCTTCCTTAACATAAATACCT
The DNA here is from genome assembly GCA_004027835.1 of Alouatta palliata. Lineage (NCBI taxonomy): Eukaryota > Metazoa > Chordata > Mammalia > Primates > Atelidae > Alouatta > Alouatta palliata. The sequence continues at coordinate 41,752 of PVKV010005514.1, read as the reverse complement.
CTTTACCTTTACAACCTTTGAATTAGACAAAAGTCATTTCATGTTGTTGTGTTTCCTGTAAAGGGAAGCAAATGAGGAAGTTATCTACGTACTATAAAAGTTGTCCCCACTCAAGAGATTCCTCAGTTAGATTTTTGCTAGGGCTTAGACAAATAAGTATGGGCTATTTTTAAATCCACATTTATTTGGGTGGTAGGATGGTACAGGTTGAAGTTATTGGTTAAAGATTTAGGTAGTTTTTTGGGAGAAAGAGGACTATTAGAGAGGAAGATAAATTCAGAGGTTGGGTACATATTAAGCAGCTACCCAGTTTGGAAAGTACATTTTTGCCCCAAACAGATGTGAATCTTTTCTTTTAGAGGGAGTGGGTGACATTTGCTGTGTTACCTGACAGGATTTGGAGAAGAGTTGCTTAGAGAAGGAGATTAGCATAGGCAGCTCTTAAACCCAAAAGGGAGCTTTGGGAGGCCAAGGCGGGTGGATCATGAGGTCAGGAGTTTGAGACCAGCCTGACCAATATGGTGAAACCCCATCTCTACTAAAAATACAAAAAATTAGCTGGCCCTGGTGGCGTGCGCCTGTAGTCCCAGCTGCTCGGGAGGCTGAGGCAGGAAAATTGCTTGAACCCAGGAGGCGGAGGTTGCAGTGAGCGGAGATCGTGTCACTGCACTCCAGTCTGGACCACAGAGTAAGACTCCATCTCAAAAGAAAGAAAGAAGGAAAGGAAGGAAGGAAGGAAGGAAGGAAGGAAGGAAGGAAGGAAGGAAGGAGGGAGGGAGGGAGGGAGGGAGGGAGGGAAGGAAGGAAGGAAGGAAGGAAGGAAAGAAGGAAGGAAGGAAGGAAGGAAGGAAAGGTTTTGCTTGCAAAAACAGCAGCCTTTGGATTTGAGAGGGCAACACTTACTTGCTGTTTTGACGTAGAGAAAGTTGTGGAGGGCTTGGAGCTTGGCGGTAAGAACTCCCAAATGGCAAAGGAAGAATTTTTTCTTCTGCTAAAGGAGTGCTACCTCAAAAAAAAAAAAAAAAAAGAAAAAGCAAGTAGGTGGGATCCTTAAAGGGCCAGAGTGAGGTCCTATGCAGGTGTACAAACTGCTTCCAGAGCCACCAGAAAACTAGGCCCTGGGGCATAACAGGAACAAGAAGTGTATGGAAAGTCATAAGGAACTGGCAGAGCTGGGGTTCAGATCAGTGTCCGTCCCGGCAAGGTGCCAACAGCCAGGGAAAGTTTGAGGTCATCCAAGCCAGCGGGGCAAAAAAGTATAAATCTCAGGGGACATCCACAAGGAAGCCTGTGTTTTTGCTGCGGAGCGCATGTAGCAAGAACCTTGGGTGTGAGGATAAGAGGGAGTTTGTGTATTTAAGGCAGAGAAGGAAGTTGTGTAGCGTGCAAAGTGAAACCAGGGAAAAGGCAGACTTGGCCCTGAGGCAGATGGTCTGGTGGGTGCCAAGGCCGTTTCAGAGCACACACCGAGAAAGCAGGGGCAGGGGCAGTGCAGGGTTTTGGGAAACAGCTGATTTTAGTTGAAAACGCAGAGGAAACCCCAGACATGGCACGGTCTTAGCCTTTAGCCCCACGACTGTCCCCAGCCTCCTGTGCGGGAAGGAGGGCCATTAGCGTCTCGTGTGGACTTGGTGCAGACTGCAAAGTCCTACCCACCCCTACGACGCACCTGCCAGGGTGGGCGGAGAGATCAGCCGGGGGAGAGGAGTCGTTCTGGGGGCTGGTTAGTAAGCAGGAGAGCAAGAGGGAGAAGAAGACTGCATGGCGGGGTTGAACACCTCCAGCCAAGGAAGGCAGGGCATCGAGGTGCCTACCGCGCGGGAACGGATCCAAGTCACCGCGCCGCAGCGCGTGAGACCCGACCGCAACCGCTGGGTCCGCAGCAGTCTCAGTTTTTGCTTCCTTGGTTTACCTAGAAGAAAGAATAATTCAACTGAGGGGCATGGGGGAGGGAGAGAGAGAGAGAGAGAGAGAGAAAGAGAGAGAGAGAGAGAGAGACGGCACGAGCTCAAGGCAAGTTTTCCAGCAAGAGTAAGTTTATTAAAGAGTTTTCGAGCAGGAACAAAAGGAAATAAAGCATGCTTGGAAGAGGGCCAAGCAGGCAACTGGAGAGCTGCTAGTGCCCGGTGTGACCGCTGACTTGGGTCCTTTAGGCTGGCGGGGCTTGCAGGCCTTCTCCCCGGATTCCCCCCTTGGGGTGGGCTGAACGCAGGCACGGTGGCCTGCCAGCACCTGGGACGGGCCGCGCGCGCCGCGTGTTCACTGAAGTTGTACGCATGCTCACTTGAGGAGTTCTTCCCTTACCCATCCAGTGTTCCTAGAGGAAGGTCACCTACCGGTTACACGCCCCCAGTTTGCCCTTAGCGTGCATGCTTGAGCTCACTCAACTCCTGAGATCTTATTGGGAAGCTGCTCATCACCACTTTCAGGTTTTTTTCTCTCTTGGGAGACTCCCTTTTCCTGGTGAGCCGGCTGTGCCTAATTCTTATCTCAGAGAGACTGTGACAACTGCCTGACCATCACCCCATGGTCGCCTGCCGTTCCAGGTCATGGGCCGTGGCGGGGGTGCGCCCTCCCCTGCCCTGCTGCTGTCTGACTGCCTCCGTTGACACCGCCACACCCGGCTCTGGCCACACCATTCCTGAAGAATGTCTTCCTTTTCCAGCACAGATATTCCAGGCTTACCTAGTTCCCGCCCCAGCCCAGGAATCAGCTATTTCCTGGTTCCTTTCCGTGCATGATGACATTTAGAAACCAAGATTAGATGCTCCCTGTGCTCATTGCTCCTGGGATGATATTGCTTCTAGGCTTGCTTGGCTGATGGAGCTAGGATTTGTTTACACATATGTATATATATATGTGTGTGTGTATATACATACACACACACACACACACACACACACACACACAGGCCTCTCTATATATCTGTACACATATAGTTACATGTGTACAGATATATTTTTGTTTTCTGTATGTATCTATACAGATAGTTATATCTGTATAGATATATTGTTATGTTTATGTATTTTTTAAAATTATGAGTTCATAATGTAGTTTCAATCACAATTCAATACCTCAAGGTTATTGCTATTCTTGCTCTTTCTCTTCTGGCCATTGCTCCATTGCCCTCTCTACATTTACTTGTTCAAATTACTTCTGTGCTCCCTGGAACCCAGCAGCACTGCCTCCACGGGACACCTCCCACCACCGCTGGGCAGCTCAGCCCTGGACACGCGGACGCATCTCAGAGTGGAACGGAGGGGAAGAGAAAGCTCAGAAGCAACTGGAAAAGAGAGATTAAAGTTGGCTTCACTCTCTTGGAAGCCCATTGCAGAATGTGAACGTTGATTGTATAGCACATACTTTGCCTTTAATGGAAGAATGAAGTGAAAGACATTCCATGATATTCAGTCAGAAGAAGAAAGGCCTGTATTTCCCCTGGTTCCAGTAGAATAGCCATAATTAAGTAAAACCAAATAGAAAAAGAAAATGGATTGGAATGGGAAGAAACAAGGAGAATGTAATGTGAATCATATGGAAATAAAATAAAAAATTTAAAATGAGGCAGATGTGGGGGAAGCCAAGGGTCACAGTGGCAGAGCTAAGACTCTGAGCCTGGCTTTTCAGAAAGTCCTTAAGGCATGATTCCTTTCCCGTGCCACCTCCTAACCTAGTGGCCTTGTGGCAAGTTTTGTTCTCCACCTTAAATCTGACTTTTAAGCAGCCACACCCCTTCCAGGGCCCAGACTTTCCTTTTCCTGGCATGGAGCTCCTGCCTCGGCCTAGCCACATCCTGGCGGCTCCCTGCAGACCCAGACCCAGTGCTTTTTTCTTTTATCCTCAGGGCCCCCTGCTTTATTTAACCCTCTGGGTTTCCTCTCCCTAGACAGAGTCTCACTCTGTTGCCCAGGCTGGAGTGCAGTGGCGTGATCTCAGCTCACTGCAACCTCTACCTCCCGGGTTCAAGCGATTCTCTTGCCTCAGCCTCCTGAGTAGCTGAGATTTCAGGTGCCCGCCACCACACCCAGCTAATTTTTGTACTTTTAGTAGAGATGGGGTTTCACCGTGTTGGTCAGGCTGGTCTCAAACTCCTGACCTTGTGATCTGCCCGCCTTGGCCTCCCAAAGTGCTGGGATTACAGGCGTGAGCCACCGCGCCCGGCCTCCCTAGACTTTTACAAAGTGGAACTCTGCCCATTGCTGTAGGCAGCAAGGGAAATCTGCAGTCACGCCACCCTACGATTTTAAATCCTAGTTTTTCTACTTTCTAGCTGTGTGTCCTTGAGCAGATTATTCTGTGAGCATCTATTTCAGCACCTTTAAAACACGCATAACAATATAAACCTCACAGGGTTGCAGCCAGTGTCCAGTGAGGGAGCAAAGAAGCTCTTCCTTTCTTGTGCAAATCAGGATCACCGATCTTGGGCTGCGTTTAAATCCCCATTCCTCCAGAAGCAAAGGTCCAGAGATTTGGCAAAGACTCAGAGGAATGACCTTGTTTTTCTAAACTGAGAAACTTTCTTAAGAAAACATTGGCTATTAGGAAGGAGGTAAAGCCAATGGCAAGGGAAAAAGCAGCCATGAGATAAACTTCCCATGACTTAGTGACCTGGAGAAAATTGATAAGGAACATAGTTTACCCGGTTTTTGAAAGAAGAAACAAATGACTTAGTATTACAAGAATGCCCCATACTTCAGTATGTAATTAAGTGGATTCCGGCAAAAAGAAAGAATATGGGATTCTGGAGCCTAATCCTAATTCCAAAAACTGCTTCATTTCAATTTCTAGTTTTCTTTACTTGTTCATGCTTAGCTTGTGTTGTAAATCACAGAATCTTTAGGGAAAATAAGAAAAACACTGGAAAATTCTGGGCAGGCTAACAGGGCAGGCTCTGACTGCCAGTCACCTGTGACATCCTGTGTCCAGTCTCTGGTGACACATTCTCTCTCTCTCTCTTTCTTTTTTTTAATTTGAGATGGAATCTCTCTCTGTGGTCCAGGCTGGAGTACAGTGGTGCAATCCTAACTCACGCAACCTCCACTTCCTGTATTCAAGCAATTCTGCCTCAGCCTCCCAAATAGCTGGGACTACAGGTGCCCACCAGCACACCAGGCTAAGTTTTGTATTTTTGGTAGAGACGGGGTTTCACCACATTGGCCAGGCTGGTCTCGAACTGCTGGCCTCAAGTGATTCCCCTGCCTCGGCCTCTCAAAGTGCTGGAATTACAGGTGTGGGCCACTGCGCTAGGGACACATTCTCTTTCCTGTGTGGTGGTTTTCACTTGAAGCAAGAACCAGTCCTCCCTGTTCCCCTGAGAATGACAAGCCTGTATTTTGGCAAATATGTTGGTTTGGAAATTTGTTGCAAAACAGATTTCAGTGGTGGTGGTGGGGTGGGGGCTCCCCAGCCCATCCTGGGAGGTTTTATTACAAAAATAACTAATTCGAGAAGCTCCTTGGAAGTCAGCCTCTCCCAAGGAATGACATGGAGGCCCAGGCTAGCAGAGCCACTTCCCTGAAGTTTTGTTCCTTTCTGGCTTAGTCCAAATAAACAGGCCACTCTTCCTGTAGCACTAAAAAGTTACTAGATGACTGCGATTTGGTTTCAGAACGGTTTTGTCAGCTGTGAACTGCGTCTGTAATTGAGGCCGGCCGCCTCCAGGTGGCACCAGTGTACCACTATCCCACGCTGAATCTGCTCTGAGAATCAAGACGTTTCACTCCCACCTAATTCATTTGAGGAACTACTGCCAAGATGCATCTTCCTAATGATTTCTCTGCTCAGAGCCCTTCAGAGGCTTCCTGTTGTCTGCTAGATAAAGCCAAGCTATCAGTGCTGTCAGCCTGAGAGCAAGCTGAGATCCAGTCCTGTCTGTGTCTGCAGGATGGTGGGAGAAGAGGCATGGGGCTTTCTGGTTGGAGGGAGGAGATCGTTTGGGATATGGGGGAAAAGAACTGAAGCAACAAAAACAACAAAAACAAGAGTGAAAATGAGCCATGACACCAGCGTCACGGACTTGTGTCTCTGCAGAGCAGCACTGCAGACAGAAACTGCAGTCCCTCCCTCCCTTCCTTCCTTCCTTCCT
>PVKV010005514.1:0-35567 GCA_004027835.1 Alouatta palliata | reverse complement strand
GTTGGTCAGGCTGGTCTTGAACTCCTGACCTCAGGTGATCCACCCGCCTTCGCCTCCCAAAGTGCTGGGATTACAGGCATAAGCCACTGCACCTGGCCTGAAAACTTCAAGCTTTTCAGACAAGACTCAGGACTCACACTTTTTAGTGCTCACTACCAAGTAATAAAATGTGACCCAGAGGAAGGGAGGGAGAGGGGCTTTCTTCTCCACCTCTACAAGAAACACAGCGAACTTGCCTTTGCAAAAACCAGGTCAGTGACAGAACTTTGGCAGTGAGGCAGATCTGATCTAGACAACCCTCATCTTGCCTTTAGCTTTCAAGTTGCCGTTAATTATTAATATTTATGAGCAAAGTTAAATGATAATAGCTGTTTCCCCAAATTCAGCTGCTTTTGTAAAGGTAATGAAAGACCACCAACCTAAGCAGGGTAGAGGAGCCTGAATTCTGCTAAGGTGTAGACAGGAGTATTGCCAACCATTATTCTGGGGGTCATGAGAGCTGCAACCTCTCAAATTACTCCTGTAGATAACATCACCATTATAGAGCCTAACATTGGCCTTTGAAATATCTTCTCAGTTTTTTTGCATGTCTGACACCAATGCCTCCACCTAGACCCACCAACCCCTCCTGTGGCCCCATTCACAAAGGCCTCTGGCATCAGAGGACTGAGTCCCACACCCCTATGATTGCGTCCCCAGCCAATCAGCAGCAAGCACCCAGTGGCACCTCCACCCCTCCTCCCAAACTATCCTTCAAAAAATCCTAACCTCTGAGCCTTTGATGAGCTTGGTTTGAGTAATAACTCCATTTCCCACGAGGCATGGCTGACCTCAAGTCAATTAAACTATTTTTTTTTTTTTTTTTTGAGACGGAGTCTCGCTCTGTCACCAGGCTGGAGTTCAGTGGTATAATCTTGGCTCACTGCAACCTCCACCTCCTGGGTTCAAGCGATTACAGTGCCTCAGCCTTCTGAGTAGCTGGGATTACAGGTACGTGCCACCATATCCAGCTAATTATTATTATTATTTTTTTTAATGTTTAGTAGAGATGGAGTTTCACCACGTTGGCCAGGGTGGTCTCGATCTCCTGACCTTGTGATCTACCCACCTTGGCCTCCCAAAGTGCTGGGATTACAGGTGTGAGCCACTGCCCCTGGCTGTTAAACTCTTTGAATAATGTTGTCTATTCCATAGGTTGTGAAGTTAAATGACACAAAACAGGTGACTGTGTGATGCAAACTTCATGTGACTATTTGGATATTGGGACTTTTTTTCCTTGCCATTTTTTCTCACTCTCATCAATTACCAGAGGAAAAGGAACTGTGGAAACAGCCATGAGGAGTGTGGGAAAATGGGACAGGCATTTGTATTTTTATCTCTCTGACTCTTCCTGGGATTCATGGGATTTCTCACGTCCCCATCAGCAACATGGGGGAGGTTTGCTTTCTGTAGAATGGAGGCGGTCTGAGAGAGTGACCCGCTGTGTCCAGTGACTAACCAGCCTCAGTAACGGCAACAGTTCCCAGCACCAAAGAGGAGCTCACAGATCCTTGCCGAGTGATGCAGTTTGTGACATGATAATACTGACTCTGTTGATTGTGCTGATTCCATCCCCATTTCTCACTCCCCTCCCACCGTCTGAGATTCGCTCCTATGGGTTTTGTTCAAAACATTTGTTGAGCCCTGAGCCTATGCTGGATTCCAATGGAGAAAGTGAGGAGAGGCCAGATAGAAAGATGAAGAGGCTGGGTTTGGTAGCTCACGCCTGTAGTCCCAGCACTTTGGGAGTCCAAGGCGAGCGGATCACTTGAGCTCAGGAGGTCGAGACCAGCCTGGGCAACATGACGAACACCCGTCTCTACAAAAAATACAAAAATTAGCTGATGTGATGGTGTGCACCTGCAGTCCCAGCTACTTGGGAGGTGGAGGAGGGAAGACAGCTTGAGCCCAAGAGGCGGAGGTTGCTGTGAGCAGTGATCACACCACTGCACTCCAGCCTGGGCAGCAGAGAGAGACCCTGTCTCTAAAACAAAAACAAAAACAAAAAGAAAGATGAGTAACAAAACACTTCTCCTTTTAAAGTTTAAAGTCCTAAAGGAGAGAAAGAATACAAATATAAATAAGTATTACTCTTCTCTTTACTTTCTCCGGATGAGAAGTATGATGAGCATCTCAGTGCTTAGGAAACACAAACCCCCAAAGCATTTACAAAGCGTATTATGTACAAAAGCGTAGATTAAAAAAATTTTAAACCCTTCTTTTGAAAGCACTCAGTTCTGTCTTTTTATTTTTCTTCTTAAACATCTAATGTCTTTCCTAACAATGACATCAGATGCAAGTGTCTCATAGTCTCACCCTGAAGATGAACTTGTAGTCAAGATTCCTTAAGGTTTAAACAGCCATCAAACTCAACGGGAATTATGAACAGTCAATTACACTGGCTTCCCTGAGGGATCTAGCCTCTTGTGATGAATAGATTCTCATCTCCAACAGTAAAGTTTGAAGGGGTAGAACCTTTCAGCTGAAGACAGAGCTGATTGTGTGTGTTAAATGTAAATTCGGGCACTTGTACATGTAAATTCATAATAGGTAAGAAATTGACTGGAAGGAAAGAAGGCAGCCCACGTAATAGGTGGGAGATATGAAGCATGAAGAACAGGCTCGAGAAATGCTGGGGGGGTGGCAGCGGGTTTAGAAGAGAAATATTAACAGGTGAAGCAGTTTGAATATTTTGGAAAGAGCAATTCAAAAGACGGCATGGGGGTTAGGGAGGCCTGAGAGCTTCTAGTCAGGATTCAATCAGGGGCCGGAGCATAGAGGAGGGCTGGGGATAAGCTGGCTTTGGAAGCCTGGGTTCTAGTCCTGCCTCCACTAAATGACATTGAGCGTCATGACAGCTCTCCAGACACCAGTGTCCTTGGGTGCCTAACAGAGGTTTAGACCAGACTGGTGGTTCTCAGGATTGCTACATATTAGAATCACCTGGGGAGCTTTTCTTGTAAGTTTAACTTTGAATATTGACATATAGGCCGGGTGCAGTGGCTCAGGCCTGTAATCCCAGCACTTTGGGAGGCCAAGACAGGCGGATCACGAGGTCAAGAGATCAAGACTATCCTGGCCAATGTGGTGAAAACCCATCTCTACTAAAAAGACAAAAATTAGCTGGGCATGGTGGTGCGTGCCTGTAGTCCCAGCTACTCAGGAGGCTGAGGCAGGAGAATTGTCAGAACCCGGGAGGCGGAGGTTGCGAGCTGAGATTGTGCCACTGCACTCCAGCTGGGCAACAGAGCGAGACTCTCTCAAGAAAAAAAAATTGACATATAATAATTGTACATATTCATGGGGTACATAGCATTGTTTCTACATATATATATATGACATATAGTGATCAGATGGGGTAATTAGCTCACCCATCATCTTGAACATTTATCTCTTTTGTGTTGGGAGCATTGAGTATCTTCCTTCTATGGCTGACACAACGGCTCTTGCCTGTAACCCGGCAGTTTGGGAGGTTGAGGCAGGACGATGGCTTGAGGCCAGGAGTTTGAGACCAGCCTGGGCAAGATAGTGAGACACCATTTCTCAAACAACTGCAGTCTTCCTTCTAGTTATTTGAAACTATATAATATATTGCTGTTAACTTCAGTCATCCTACAGTGGTATAGAACACTGGAACTTATTCCTTCTGTCTAGCTGCAATTTTATATCCCTCAACAAATCTTTTCCTGTCAGTGGGGAGTTTTTAAAACCCTCTGATACCTGGACTTCAACCCCTAGACATCCTAATTTAATTGGAGTGGGGTGGAGCAAAGTCATCAATGCATTTTGACAACTTTACTGAGCTGTAATTCACATGCCATAAAATTCACCCTTTGAGCAGGACGTGGTGGTTCACACCTGTAATCCCAGCCCTTTCAGAGGCTGAGGCAGGAGGACTACTTGAGCCCAGGAGTTCGAGACCAGCCCGGGCAACAGAGCAAGACCCCATCTCTACAAAGAATTAAAAGATTAGTCAGGTGTGGTGGTGTGCACCTGTAGTCCCAGCCCTCGGGGGGCTGAGGTGGGAAGATCACTTGAGCCCAGGAAGTCGAGGCCAAAGTGAGCCACGATCCTGCAACTGCATTTCAGCCTGGCAACAGGGCAAGGCCCCTCTCAAAAAACAGCAACACAAACAAATGAAAACCACTCTCGGAAGTGTATAGTTCAATGGGTTTTTAGTTACTTACAAGGCCATTTTAGAACATTTTTATCACCCCTAAAAGAAACCAATGTACCTATTAGCAGTCGCTCCCTATTTGTTTCCCTACCAAGCCTTAGGCAACTACTCATCTGCTTTGTCTTCACAGACTTGCCCATTCTGGGTCTTTCATTTAAGTGGAATTGTACAGCACAGCTTTCTGTGACTGGCTTCTTTCACTTAGCGTAATGGTTTTGCGTTTCACTCCTGTTGTAGCGTATGTTAGTGCGGCCGACCCTTGAACAATCAGGGTTTGAAATGAGTGAAACCGTGTATAGAGGAATTTTTTTAAATGCAGTTTACACTGAATGTGTCTACCATTCCTGCCTCCCCCTCCACCTCCTTCCCTTCTTCCGCCTCTCCCTCCCCTAAGACAGCAAGACCAACCCCTCCTCCTCCACAGCCCACTCAACATGAAGATGATGAGAATGAAGCCCTTTATAATGATCCCCTTCCTCTTAACAAATAGGAAATACATTTTCTCTCCCTTATGATTATCTTAATAACATTTTTTTTTTTTTGAGACAGAGTTTCACTCTGTCGCCCAGGCTGCCAGGCTGGAGTGCAGTGACATGATCTCGGCTCACTGCAACCTCCACTTCCCAGGTTCAAGTGATTCTCTTGCCTCAGCCTCCCAAGTAGCTGGGACTACAGGTGCTAATTTTTGTATTTTAGTAGAGACAGGGTTTCACCATGTTGGCCAGGATGGTCTTGATCTCTTGATCTCATGATCCACCCACCTCGGCCTCCCAAAGTGCTGGGATTAGAGGCGTGAGCCATGGCACCCAGCCTTAATAACATTTTCTATTCCCTAGCTTACTTTATTGTAAGAATACAGTATATGATGCGTATAATGTACTAAATATGTATTCATTGACTGTGTTATTGGCAAGATTTCTGTTCAACAGTAGGCTGTTAGTGGTTAAGTTCTGGAGGAATCAGAAGATATACATAGATTTTTGACCGTGCAGGGGGTCAGTGACCCTAGCCCCTGCGTTGTTCAAGGCCAAATGTACTTCATTCTTTTTTTATGGCCAAATAATATTTTCTTCTATGGATATACTATATTGTAAGCATGGATGGTTTGAAAGGATTCCAGAAAGTTCTAATGTGTATCCATTACATAATTATGACCCTGCTGGGCTCTGTAGCACATACGGCTGAGCCAGAATAGAGCCAACAAGGGGCTCTGCGTGGTGAAGACAGTCTCCAGCAACACTGTGTATGTGTCTTGATTGACTGGCAGGAAAAGAGTTTGCACCTGTAGTCGGCACCCCCTGTTTTGTTCAGTTGCTGCCGCCCTCAGAGGAGCTGGTGGGAGCTGGGCTGCAGGTGACTCGGGAGAGAAGGAAGGCAGAGAGGCGGAGGCACCAGAGGACCACAGCCCCAGGCTGAAGGGATTCCAGTCGGTCTCTGGTGAGAGGGCCATAGGGTCCCAGGTAAGTTCTGGGAACATTACTTTGGGTAGAGCAGAAAGAAGCAAGAAAGATGCTTCTAAAACCTGAAAATGATTCCACAGAGTTTGAGAAGCGCCCTTGCAGTGTAAAGGACAGATGAAGTTGTGAAGGTATCAGAAAGTGTCCACTGGTGTGAGGACATGCTGGGGTCTGACCCTTTGTTCCCCGGGCTGCTTGCAGCTGTGCCTAGTTCCCATCCTAGTGCCCTTGTCTGGCCGTTTGTCCCGCTGTCCACTCAGCAGAAGACCCCAACAGAATTCTTGCTAAATAGATGAGTTGATGCCAACCCACTGAAATTGCCATTTGCTGGGCAGGAAAAGATGGTCACACCTGTTCTCATCCTGTTCAGTGTCTTTATTGCACTCAGGGGTATTTCAGCAGCTGTTCAGACCATTAATGGGAAGTGGGATAATATTTCTGTCTCTGCTTTAAAAACAAAAAACACAAAGCTTGTGAAGAAATGGAGAGTTTTTTTTTTTTTTAACACAATCACAAAGCAAGATAAAGGCAGGTGAAGGCACAGAACTCACAAATCCAGCCATGAAGAGATCTCTCATATTCTGGGGTTACAGGACACACTTGTAATCCCAACACTTTGGGAGGCCGAGGCAGGGGCATAGCTTGAGGCCAGGAGTTCAGGACAAGCCTGGGAAACAAAGTGAGACCCTGTTTTTACAAAAATTAAAAAAAAAAATTAGCCAAGCACAGTAGTGCTCGCCTGTAAACCCAGCTGATCGGGAGGCTGAGGAGGGAGGATCATTTAAGCCCAAGAGTTAGAGGCTGTAATGAGCTATAATTGTGCCACTGTACTCCAGTCTGGGAACAGAGCAAGATCCTACCTGTAAAAATAAAATGAAAGAGACTAAAGGCCTCTGATCAAGGGCTGCAACTCGAGCTTCTGGACTGTATCCTTTTGCTATAAAGGAAGTCATTGGGACAGCTGGGGAAACGGGTGAAATCTGAGGGCGAGTAGAGATGTAACAATGTTAATTTCCTGATTTTTATGCTTGTATTAAGGCTCTGTAGGAGCACATCCTTGTTTGTAGAACGTAAACACTAGAATATGTGAGGAAGATGATGCATTAGCTGGGCAAACACTCTCGATTGGTTCAGGAAGAAGTTTTTTGTATAACTTTTTTGGTAAATCTGTGATTTTTTGAAAATAGAAAATATTGTTTTAAAATTCTGACGGGGCCAGGCATGGTGGCTCATGCCTGTAATCCCAGTACTTTGGGAGGCTGAGGTGGGAGGTTCACAAGGTCAAGAGACTGAGATCCATCCTGGCCAACATGGTGAAACCCCATCTCTACCAAAAATACAAAAATTAGCTGGATGTGGTGGTGCGTGACTGTAGTCCCATCTACTCGGAGGCTGAGGCAGGAGAATTACTTGAACCCGGGAGGCAGAGTTTGCAGTGAGCCGAGATCGCACCTTTGCACTCCAGCCTGGTGACAGAGCAAGACTCTGTCAAAAAAAAAAAAAATTCTGATGGTTGGGTCCCAACTACATGCTAATTGACATGGGGTATGTCTTAGTCAGTCTGTACTGCTACAACAAAAATATCATAGAAATGGTGGTTTAAACAGCAGAAACCTGTTTTCCATAGTTCTAGGGGTTAGAAGTCCAAGACCAGAGTGCCGGCATGGCTGGTTTCTGCTGAGGGCCTGCCTCTTGGTTTACAGACGGCCGTCTTCCCGCGGAAGAGCATGCGACAGGGAGCAGAGGGAGAGGAGGCAAGTTCTCTCCTGTCTCTCTTCATAAGGGCACTAATCCCGTCATGAGAACCCCACCCTTATGACTTCATGACCTCCCAGAGGTCCCACCTCCAAACACCATTCCATTGAGGATGATGGTGCCAGTGTATGAATGTAGAGGGGAAATAAACATCCGTTCTATGACTCGGTGCAGCCTGGTGTTCAGGATTTAAAAAAATAAGTTTCTCCAGTTGTCTAATATACATCTAAGCTTGAAAACCACTGGGTTACGTAAAGTCTGCAAGGCGATCAGTTAATTTTCTGTGACTGATTGTTTCTTATCATCTGAAACCCTGCATGGGGCAGTGTTTTCAGAAGGTGGCAGGCCATCATCATCCCTCCATGTAACCTCAGGAAAAGGCAGCGTACGTGAGATGGGGGAGTGCCAGCTTCCCTCTCGGGCACCGAGGTGCCAAGGGGTGGCTCGGGCTGTGTCCTATAGACCCAAAATGCCTTGACAGCTATGGTTGACCTCCTGAGTCACAGAGAGCATCTCAGACAATGGCTAGCAAGCTCATCTGTTAGCTAAGGCTGGGTCCCATCCCTGGTGTTGCCACTCACTGGCTGTGTGACCTGGGTTATTTGACTCAATTCTTGGGCTTCAAATTCATCCCACATATTTCCTCACAGGATTATTGTGAGGATTTCAATAAGCACTCAAATCATGCTTGCTATAGTATTATGTAAGGAGATCTATGTGATTCCCTGAACATATTAATGTCACCAAGACCTTTTGAGTGTGTGTGTGTATGTGCATGAGTGTGTGTGTGAGTGTGTGTGTGCACGCGCCCATGTGTCTGGGAGAGGTTACAGCCCAAGAAGTGAACTGTGCCGACATCATGAAGAGAACTAAGACCCCAAGTGGGCATGTCCTTGCCACTTGCCCTTCCCTTCCTGCTGGCCAGCCTGGCAACTCTTACAAGGTGAGCAGGGGGGCCTCATTGTGCAAAACTTTTTTACGACAATCCCTTTATGACCCCAGCATTAGAGAAAATGCTGCTCTCGGGAGGTCCCGGTGTCTAGAAGGAGGGGATGGAATTAGTGGGGGACAAGAAGGCAGCAATGGCAGAAAGAAGCCCGACGGGCAGGTCTGATCTGCCTTTTCCTCTGAAGGTTCTAGGGGAGAGAGTCCACTCTGGCACTGTGTCTTTGGGTTGAAGATTGCTGGTAGAAAGCTGCAGAGAAGAGTTGTTTGAAGGGGAAAGGAGGTTAATTGTTTTAACTTGAGCAGAGTAAACTTGGAAAGTGAGAAATCCTCCCTATTCCAATAGGTCTCTGGTCCAAAACCACACCTGGCCTGGCATCCTTCTAATGATAATCCCCACAGAGCTCCAGGTGTTCAGCCCAGTGACTGATTACGAGCCCTGCCGAGTTCAGAGGGACAAGGTGGAGGCTATATATAAATCCGACAAAGCTTCGAAAGGTAAAAAGATGCATGACCGATGACGAGGCCTTGCTTTGCTTTGGGAGAGCGCTGAAGCTTTTATTTCTGCCCTGGCTGACACCTTGCTTTCATTCCTTCTTGGAAGACGAAGAGGCCCTGTGGTCACAGTTCCCCATCTGTGAAATGGGGTGAGACTATCCACCCCGGGGGAACTCGTCTGTGCAAGGTACCTTTGAAGGCCCCAGCGTCCAACAGCTCCTTGTACTCTGCAGCGCTGGTGCCAGTATTCCCAATGGCAAAGGCACCAGGGCCAGCTGACGCTTCAGGTGGTGTCTGAGAGCTGGTGGCAGGCAACACCTGCGAGTCGCTGGGCAAGGTTGCCAGGGAGGCTGCGACATGGTGGCAACTGTGGGGACAGGTCAGCAGGCAGCCCCTGTCTGTGTCAGGCAAGACGGGGCCTCTTGGAAGATGGGGCTGGCATCTGGCTCTGCTCGCAGTCTCTGCAGCAGTCGTTGAACCACACACCTCGACAGAAGGAGGCTAGCGCTTGGTAATGCCAGGAGGAAGTAAACTCAGAAAAGTCATGAAAGGTGAACGCAGAGCGGCTCAGTGAGATACAGTCTTTAGAACTAGGAGGCCCCCTGTGAAAGACAGTCTGGGGCAAATCATGGACTTTTAATATGAAAGAGGGGCTGAGCACAGCACCGTGGCTCATGCCTGTGCTCCCAGCACTGTGGGAGGCAAAGGTAGGTGGATCCCTTGAGGCCAGGAGTTCAAGACCAGCCTGGACAACACAGCAAGACCTCCATCTCCACAAAAATTCATTTAAAAAAATTAGCTGGGTGTGGCGTTGTGCACCCATAGTCCTAGCTACTAAGGGAGGCTGAGGTGGGAGGATTGCTTGAGCCCAGGAATTAGAGGCTGCAGTGAGCTATGATTGTGCCAGTGCCCTCCAGCCTGGGCAACAGAATGAGACTCTATCTTTTTTTTTTTTTGAGGCCAGGTCTCGCTCTGTCACCCAGGCTGGAGTGCGGTGGCGCGATCTCAGCTCACTACTACTTCCACCTCCTGCGTTCAAGTGACTGCCTCAGCCTCCTGAGTAGCTGAGACCACAGGCACCTGCCACCACACCCAGCTAATTTTTGCATTTTTAGTAGAGATAGGGTTTCATCATGTTGGCCAGGCTGGTCTCTCCTCAGCCTCCCAAAGTGCTGGGATTACAGGCCTGAGCCACTGCACCCGGTCGAGACTCTATCTATTTTTTTAAAATGGAATAGGTAGGAAAGATCCTCTTAACCTAATTTCTTTCTTTTATAGATGTGGGCACTCAGGCCCAAGGAGTCTGGTGGCTTGGTCGAAGTCTCACATTACAATCTGCTGTGCACCACGATCAAGGTTTCCTCAGTTCTGTGGGGGTTGAGATAAACAGCAAAGTCGAATGACTAGTGGTTTCCTAGTTTTCAACATAACTCAGCCTCCATGAATGGCTAAGCATATGTCACCCTTTGGGGATTTGCTTTTTCCCGGGTATACTGAGCTTAGAGGGGCATTGTGTCATGGTGCCTAGGCCAAGGGAGTGGCGCTCTGGTCTTTCTTGGGTTCTTGCCTGTATTCTGCTCCTATGCCAGGAGTGTATTCTTAGAAATGGCATTTAGTGTAATAATTAAAAGGTTGGCTTGGTCACAAAGTTTTTCCAAGCCCCTTGGGGTGGGAGGTGAAAGGTTTATCTCCCAGAGGAAGGAGAGAATTGCTTCTGAGTCAGAAGGTGTGTGTGAGTCCTGGAATGGTCAGACGTGGTGAGACAGGGATTAATGTCCTCAAATGTGACTTTCGGTCAGTTCCCCTTCGGTCTAGTTTCTGGGGTGCACATTTCACAAGCAGAACAAAGCCACCTCCTGGGGAGTCCACAGGGCTGTGATCACTCCTTCTCCAAACTCGAGGACCCCATTGGCATGGGCACAGTGCTGGGGGGATTGTCAGGATCTGTGGGGACAAGCCAAGTGGCAGAAATAATGAGAGCTGCATCGGTGTCTAGAATGGTCACAGCAATAAGGTCTGGGTGGCACCTAACCTCAGCCCTCAGCACTAAAGGACCTTTCTTAGGGGGAGGGGTCCTCAATCATACTGAACTGGGGATCCGCAATTTTGGGCTTAGTCTGGATACTGTTTCTTATCTGTGGCTCTTCACGGCTGGATGAACTAGAGCGGGTTATTTCACATGTGAACTTCAGTTTCCAAAGCTGCTTGCTGTGTGATAACATTATAGAATAATCAGTGTTATTGTAAGAATTAAATGAGGTAACATGGTACAAATAACAAGAATAGTCCCAGAGACTCAAGAGATGCTCAACAAATGGTGTTTCTTTTCATTTTCATTAAATATTATTGAAATTGTCATCTATGCACTAAGTTATCTTTCATTTGGGCAAATTAGCATTATGCACACATGCACACATGTACACAGGCACACACACATGCACACAGACACATGCACATGTACACAGACACACACACAGGTATACAGGCACACGCACATGTACACAGGCACACGCACAGGTACACAGGCACACGCACATGCACACAGACACACACACATGCACACAGGCACATGCACATGTACACAGGCACACACACATGTACACAAACACACACACATGCACACAGGCACACACACGTACACAGGCACACGCACATGTACACAGACATACACACATGTACACAGACACACATGCACACAGGCACACACACATACACAGACACACGCACATGTACACAGACACACGCACATGCACACAATTTCTTGCATGTAAATTTTACAGTTGAGGAATCATAGACTATTAATGCTGAAAAGCACCTTGAAAACCTCTTGAGTCCTGAGCTATCCTGTGAAGGTGAGGCCTGGAGAGGTGACGTGCTTGGCCAGGGTTGCACAGGCAAAAGCAGCGTAACTTACTTGATTCCAAGTCCCGCCAGAGTCTCCAAAATTAGCTGCGGGATGTCTTGGGAGTGTGACCCTATTCTTTGGTGGTCAATATCAAGAAGATCAGCTATGTCTGGTCAAGCACAGTGGCTCACATCTGTGATCCCAGCACTTTGGGAGGCCGAGGCAGGTGGATCACAAGGACAGGAGATCGAGACCATCCTGGCCAACATGGTGAAATCTTGTCTCTACTAAAATACAAAAAAACAGCCGGGCATGGTGGCACACGCCTGTAGTCCCAGCTACTCGGGAGGCTGAGGCAGGAGAATTGCTTGAACTCAGGAGGAGGAGGTTGCAGTGAGCCAAGATTTCGCCACTGCACTCCAGCCTGGCAACAGAGCAAGACTCCGTCTGAAAAAAAAAAAAGAAGAAGAAAATCAGCTATGTTTTTGTGGCACCAGAATTTGGGATGGAGCCCTGGGCTGGATGCATTTTCTGCGTGACCCAGAATGTCTGATATAATTTATTCCTCACATATTTTTGGGATCATCATATGTCAGGTCTGGTCTCATGCAAGTCTGAGGCTGGTATTCGGGAGATTTGAAAACCATCACATTACAGTCCGCTGTGCCCTGTGATCAAGGTTTCCTCAATTCTCTGGGGTTTGGCAGGAGGAAAGTGCAGGGGTCAAGGTCCCCAAACTACTTGTCCTTACTTATACCAGTTAGCTCGTGAAGACACAGAGAGTAGGCCTTGCCTTATCCTGTGCCTGCACATACATGTAAACTCTCTCTAGCATTATTGCCAACACACTCATAATCCATCTTCTACTTCTCTGAGTTGGTAAAAGAGAACTAGAAACACGAAAATGTGAAATAGAAATCGGCCAGGCACAGTGGCTCATGCCTGTAGTCTCAGCACTTTGGGAGGCTGAGGTGGGCAGATCGCCTGACGTCAGGAGTTCGAGACCAGCCTGGCCAACATGGCAAAAAACACAAAAATAGCCAGGTGTGGTGGCGTGTGCCTATAATCCCAGCTACTTGGGAGGCTGAGGCAGGAGAATCACTTGAACCTAGGAGGAGGAGGTTGCTGTGAGCCAAGATCACACCACTGCACTTCAGCCTGGGCGACAGAGTGAGACTCCGTCACACACAAACACACATACACACACAAAAGATAGTTCTAAGTCAATTTCAAAAAAAGCCTAAACAAAATTTTCCCTCTATTTCCTGTCTTCCCTCTGATTTCCTTTCTTTCTTTATCTCTTTTCCCCCGGAAAACACTGGTGATCCTCTAAAGATAATACCTGTTCTCATCTCTGCTGCAATTGTTGTCTCTACCTAAACAGGTACGGTGCAAATAAATCACAACCAAACATTCCTGAAGGGTGATAACCTTCTTGCTCATCCATCCTGAGTCTCTGCCAAGTAAACCAAAGAACACAAACAAACTGCACTCCCACTCTTTAAAAGTCATGTTTATTTTTGTTTTTCTTTTTTGAGATGGAGTCTTGCTCTGTCGCCAGGCTAGAGTGCAGTGGCACGATCTCGGCTCACTGCACCCCCTGCCTCCCAGGTTTAGGCAATTCTCCTGCCTCAGCCTCCTGGGTAGCGGGGTCTACAGGCATGCGCCACTACACCCAGCTAGTTTTTTGTATTTTAGTAGAGACAGGGTTTCACCATGTTGGCCAAGACAGTCTCAGTCTCTTGACCTTGTGATCCGCCCACCTCGGCTCCCAAAGTGCTGGGATTACAGGTATGAGCCACCGTGCCCGGCCTATTTTTCTTGATTTTAAAATTACTTCGCTCATTACAGAGAGTTTAAAATCACATAGAACAACAACAACAACAACAAGTCACAAACTCTTACAATCCCACAAACTCTGGGTTGATCTATGTTAAAACTGTAGTCTTATTTTTTAGTTAAGAAAGGGGCACTTATAAAAAGCAAATGAACTAATACCAACAGTAACATTCTGAATTTTTTATCTTTTCTTCACCTTATAGCAGGAGGTTTTCCCAGGTCATTAGAGGTCCTCTGAAAACATAATTTTTAATGGTTGCATATTATTTCCTCATTTAGCTCACCCTTAATTTATTTAGCCAGATCACTGTCATACATTGAGGTTTCCAGTTGTTCAATGTTATATGTTATTCTGTGATAAACATCCTTGTACACAAATTCCTCGGCTAATCTCAGAGAAACCCAGATGTCAGTTGAAATCATGACATTCCAAGTGACATTGTCTCA
This sequence comes from Alouatta palliata, assembly GCA_004027835.1. NCBI lineage: Eukaryota > Metazoa > Chordata > Mammalia > Primates > Atelidae > Alouatta > Alouatta palliata. Next base: position 21,565 of record PVKV010005514.1, on the reverse strand, counting down.
AAACCCCCAATTCTGGTGGAAGCCCAAGTCACGCTGAAGGTTTCTGCTAATTGATGGGGGCGTGGCCTGCTGGCCTCCCTGGGCTTTGGGTCTGGCTTTCCTCTGGGCTTCCGTATATTCCTAGACCATGTCTATCCTGCCATGAAGCCAGGCTCCTTCTTGGATTTCACAACAGAAAATCACTCACATGAAGCTGTACTGTGTTCAGAAGACACTGCTGAAGATTTTGGGGGTCCAGAGATGATGCCACTTAGTGGTCCTCTCCCTCCTTCCCATTTCTGCTCTCCACTCTCTGGTCCTTCCCCTGAGTAATGCAGAGTTGTGACCCCGTCCTGGGCAGTGGTGAAGCTGATTGACATGCAGATCCTTAAGTGTGGGGCTCATTTCCTACCCAAACATTGACTGTAGCATTTTTTTCTCAGCAAAAAATTCTGATGCCAGCAGTCAGTTCTCACAGTTAGAAGAGATTATAGCGTAGCAGGAGAATTACCAGGTCTAACAATATGAATGCTAGACATTGAAAATGTTTGAGGCCAAAGATGAGAGATGTGTGGACACGAAGGGAAATAAGAGCACCAGTCATTTTGATGCTATCGTTTTAGGGACAGTGTCCTGCTCTGTTGCTTAGGCTGGAGTGCAGGGGTGCAATCATAGCTCACTATTATCTTGGACTCATTCAATCCTTCCATCTCAGCCTCCTGAGTAGCTAGGATGACACCACCATGCCTGGCTAATTTTTTAATTTTTATTTTTGTAGAGACGGGGCTTCGCTCTGCTTTCTAGGTTGGCCTCCATCTCCCAAAGGGTTGGATTATAGGAGTGAGCACAGTTGTGTAATTGTTAACATTGCCAGTCTCCAGGATCACCATTTTAATGTGAACAGCTAACGTAGCCCAGGGGCTGGGCCTAGGAGTTACAGTTACCTGTTAACAACCTAAGAACTGTTCATTACAAAGGGATTTGTAGAAATAAGGCTGCACACCTACAGCCATCTGATCTTCGACAGAGCTCATAAAAACAGGTGATCAGGAAAAGACGCCTCATGCAATCGATGGTGCTGGGATAATGGGCTAGCCCTATGCAGAAGACTAAAACTGGACCCCTTCCTCATACCATGTACAAAAATCAACTCAAGATGGATTAAAGGCTTAAATGTGAAACCTAAAACTACAAAAACCTTGGAAGATAACCTCGGAAATACCATTCTGGACGTAGAACCTGGCAAAGATTTCGTGACGAAGACATCAAAGGCCATTGTAACTGTATTAGTTCGTTCTCAAGTGGCTATGAAGAAATACCCAGGACTAGATAATTTAAATATAAAGAAAAGAGGTTTAATTGACTCACAGTGCTACATGGCTGGGGAGGCCTCAGGAAACTTACAATCGTGGCAGAAAGCACCTCTTTACAGAGCTGCAGGAGAGAAACTGAGTGCCAGTAGGGGAAATGCTAGATGCTTATAAAACCATCAGATCCCATGAGAACTCACTCACTATTGCGAGAAAAGCATGGGGGAAACCATCTCCATGATTCAAGTACCTCCAGCTGGTCCTGCCTTTGACACATGATGATTATTATAATTCAAGGTGAGACTTGGGTGGGGACACAGCCAAACCATATTGGTAACATCAAAAATTGATAAGTGGTGTATAATTAAACTAAAGAGCTTCTGTACAACAAAAGAAACTATCAATAGAGTAAACAGACGACCTAGAGAATGGGAGAAAATATTTGCAAACTATGCATTCAACAGAGGTCTCTTATCTAGAATCTATAAGGAACTTACATTTACAAGCAAAAACCAAACAACTTCATGGAAAAGTGGGCAAAGGATATGAGCAGACACTTTTAAAAAGAAGACATACATGTGACTAACAACCATATGGAAAAATGCTCAACATCACTAATCATTAGAGAAATGCAGATGAAAACTATGGGAAGATACCATCTCACATCAGTCAAAATGGCTATAATTAAAAAGTTAAAAAATAATAGATCTCTCTGAGGTTGCAGAGAGAAGGGAACGCTTATACACTGCTAGTGGGAGTGTAAATTAGTTCATTTATTGTGGAAAGCAGTGTGCTGATTTGCCAAAGAATTAAAAATGGAATCACCATTCAACTTGGTAATCTCATTATTGTGTATATACCCAAACAAATAGAAATCATTCTATCATAAAGACACATGCACACGTATGTTCACTGCAGCACTATGCACAATAGCAAAGACATGGAGTCAACCTAAATGCCTATCAGTGGCAGACTGGATTAAGAAAATTTGGTACATATACAACGTGGAATACTATGCAGTTGTAAAAAAGAATGAGATCATGTCCTTTGCAGCTATATGGATGAAGCTAGAGGCTGTAAGCCTAAGTGAACTAACACAGGAACAAAAAACCAAATACCACATGTTCTCACTTATAAATGGGAGCTAAACAAGGAGAAAACATGGATACTAGGAGGGGGACACACTGGGACCCCCTTGAGAGTGGAGGATGGGAGGAGGGAGAGGAGCAGAAAAAGTATCTATTAGGTACTTGGCCTACTACAAGGGTGACAAAATTATCTGTACCCCAAACCCCAGTGACACACAGTTTACCTATATAGCAAACCTGCATGGCTGGGTGCAGTGGCTCACACCTGTCATCCTGGCACTTTGGGAGGCTAAGGCAGGCGGACCACCTGAGGTCAGGAGTTCGAGACCAGCCTCGATGGTCAAGGTGGTAAAACCTATCGTTACTAAAAATACAAAAATTAGCCTGGTGTGGTGGCACATACCTATAGTCCCAGCTACTTGGCAGGCTGAGGCAGGAGAATTGCTTGAACCTGGGAGGTGGAGGGTGCAGTGAGCTGAGATCGCACCACTGGACTCCAGCCTGGGTGACAGGGCGAGACTCCACCTCAAAAACAAACAGAGAAACAAAAAACCAAAACAACAAACCTGCACACATACCCTGGAACCCAAAATAAAAGTTTAAGAACAGTGACTTACATACGATCTAGAAAACTAAAGTCTCTGCCTAAGCTTCATCCCCTCTCCCTAATCCCCTGACCCTCACTCCTTCTCACACTTTTGTGAGATCAGATTTAGAGGACAGGTAATTCATATTACCTGTTACATTAATAGGTTTATCCTAAATAAATCAAAAAGAGTATCCTAAAAATGAGATTATTTCTCCAAATAAATTAATTCGTTGGTTTGTATTTAAAACTGGCAGTGTCCTTTTCTCTGTTGTTTTGCTGTCAGATTTTCCAGTCTTACAAGGGTCCATTTGCTAGTCGCGTATGTGAACACATCCAGTCCGTCTGGCAGTGGACTCTGACCCCCAACCTCTGGTCTTCTGGAATCTCTTGGCCCCGTGGCTGGCACTCAAACCCAGATGTCTGAGTTTCCAAGGACTATGTTTTTCCATGTGTCACAGAAAACTCTACTAACGCTGTCTGCAGTCTTATTGTGACCACGATCACGTTTGCTCTCGTTAGACACAGGGTCCTTCAGATCAGATTCGGCCATCATACTTTTAATTTCCACTCTCATTCGGCTCATGTTAAGTGTTTAAAAAGAATATGGAAAAGCTCTGAAGAAAACCTCACCCTCTTGCACCTTCCTGCAGGAAGACCCTGACTGCTATCTCTCTCCCAGTGAGGAAGAGAGGAAGAACCTCCTATTTTCAGAGGTGGCCTATGGAGGAGAAAACTCCAGATGCCATCCACAGGGTGATCTCTCTGGAAGACTCTGGGGCCACCCTATAAGAGTTAGGTGGGAGGGACAGGACGTGGTGGCTCACGCCTGTAATCCCAGGGCTTTGGGAAGCCAAAGTGGGCCAATTGCTTGAGGTCAGGAGTTCGAGACCAGCCCATCCAACATGGCGAAACCCCATCTCTACTAAAAATACAAAAATTAGCTGGGCATGGTAGTGTGTGCCTGTAATCCCAGCTATTTGGAAAACTGAGGCAGAAGAATCACTTGAACCCGGGAGGTGGAGGTTGCAGTGAGCCAGTAACATGCCACTGTATTCTAGCCTGAGCGACAGAGTGAAACTCGGTCTCAAAAAAAAAAAAAAAAAAAAGAATTAAGTGGGAGTAATGAGTGCCTTCTTTGATTCAAGAGTCTGACAGGTCAACTCTAGGGGACTGAGTGGGAACCCTCATTCTGCAGGGCAGGGGGATAACATTTCACCTCCATCTTCCAGATGTGCCCCAGGCTGTCCTGTAGACACAGCCTACCTCCCTCTCCTATAATCCTCACCAGCAAACACACTTGGGGTGCTGGTGACTCACTCCGGATCCTAAAGGAGGCTTCCTGAGGATGGGTCTAGTGAATCAAACTTGGAAACAGAAGGTGAGCATGGAGGCAGCGGAGCCTGGCCTGGAGGGAAGACGGCCGGGACAGCTGAGTCATCCATGCTCATCATTCACCCGAGGATTTGATGTTCCTTTGGCTGGCATCTATTTTCTCTTTGCAAAACTATTGATCCTGCTGCCAAATGTACCCTAAGCCTACCTCAAGCATCAGTGAGATGAATGAGAAATTCAGTAACTCGAGGACACAGTAACCTGAGGTCACAGAGGACAGTGCCTTGGACTTTCATCAGTAGACCTAGGCCTGGCTGGGCCACCCACCGCAAGCAGAACTGAAATTTAGCAAGAGATGAGGATGGTAACATTCGGGTCTGTTCACCAAGCCCTCAGCTTGGCACCAGACACTTTTGGCTTTCTGCAAACAGCTGCGCAGAAGCAGTGGCCAAACCCATCTAGTGTGCGATGAGTCACCTTGCGTCAGCGTCGAGCAGCACCGATGTCCTATGAGGGCTCCTTTAGCTGCTGTGTCTGGCTTGGGCTTTTTCCAAAAGGCGAAGGAGCCAAAGAGCCAAGCCCCCACACTAATGAGCAATTTGCGATTCTACCTAAACTTATTTCACCTCCCAAGACGCATCTACACTCCTCATTATTCATTGGCTGGCACGGCGAAGCAAGACTGAAGGAACTGACTTGACTTAAATCAGGAAAAAGAAAAACTTGGCGGTATGTATCTTATTATTATTATTTTTTTGAGATGGAGTCTCACTCTGTTGCCCAGGCTGGAGTGCTGTGGCGTGATCTCAGCTCACTGTAACCTCCGCCTCCCAGGTTCAGGCGATTCTCCTGCCTCGGCCTCCTGAGTAGCTGGGATTACAGGTGTGCGCCACCACACTTGGCTAATTTTTTTGTATTTTTAGTTGACATGGGGTTTCACCAGGTTGGTCAGGCTGGTCTCGAACTCCTGACCTCGTGATCCACCCGCCTCGGTCTCCCAAAGTGCTGGGATTACAGGCGTGAGCCACCGCACCCGGCCAGCAGTACGTATCTTTAGGAAAGTATAAGACAGTGTGCAGTCCTTCTCTTTATTCTGAGTCCAGGGGTTTCTCTGATAGCAAGGTTAGTCATTAAAACAGATTTTGAGTTTCTAAAGTTTTACCAAGTATGATGATAGAATCTACCTCTCTAGAGATTTTTAAATTTATTTATGTGTATATGATTTTAAAGTGGACAAGGCACTCTTCATATGCATGATCTTATGTAAACACTACAAAACTCCAAGAATCGAACATTTATTATGACCGCTATTGTACAGACGAGAAAACAGGTTCTTAAAAATGAAATGATTTGCTCAAGGATGATGTCACAAATCATTGACAGAACTTAAATGCGGAACCAACATTCTGACTCCAAACCCCATCGATGTTTCCCCCAAACGATACAAGATGTTCTCCTGAAATGTCTTAAATGAAAGCCCACGTAAATATTTTGAAGAACCCTTCAAACGTCTGACCTAGCCCCGTGTTTTATGATGCTAATTGATCTACACGTGCGCATCCCCCACATGGCCACAAGATGGCAGGGTAGCCTCGATGATTGAGAAATTGGCTTCATTCCTTACACCAGTAGAGGGCTGTAGTTCCATGTTTCAAAAAGTAAGAAACGAGAAAAAAAAAAAAAAAAAGAAAAGAAAAGAAAAACAAAACAAAACCAAAACAAAACAAAACCCATCAGTGTCTACACTGATGAAATGGGATGGTGGGAGGTTTGTTTTTCTTTTTTCCTTTTCTTTTCTAAATTAGGCAGTGAGAGTTCAAACAAACAAGTCTCCATTTTCACCTCTGTGTTTGCTTTCGGAGGCACGAGGTCAGGACGTGGGCCAGCCGCCTAGCCTACATTATTCATCTGTCCAGTTCCAGCCCTGGAACAAATGTGAAGAAATGAAGTCGCTTCAGTCGAGGGAAAACAGTGTTGTTATTGTTGCTGGTGACAGTTCCATTTGCCAACAAACATAAAAACATACTTTGGAACCCAAATGGGCTTGTCAGAGGGAACTTTTGTTCCATGTTTGGGCTGGGACGCTTCCAGATAGAAATCAGGATGGCATTTGAACTTCGGGAGGAGGGAGAGAGCTGCGCACAGCAGCTACTGACCCGAAAGGCCAGGCCATCAGCTGCAGTTTCATCTGGGTGTTGTTGACCGCAGCCCACGCGGCTCCGGGTTGCCAACTGGGGTCATTGCCCTGAATGGGTATCATGGGGGAGGAGACCAGGGCATGCGGTCCAGGAGGACCGGCTCGCCACAAAAGGGGATTAACAGGCTTTGGAGTCTGAGTTTTTGGAAGGTGGTTCTCACTTTGGGACTTTGGGATGGTGAAAGCGGTCCTGATTCTGCGGGGTTTATTTGCTGTGAGGTCTCAATTATCCCAGGATTGTTGGCAGCACCTTCGAGATCCCTTTGCTACGTGGATTAATTACTCCAGGGATAAAGCCATGCTCGCTGTGTCTGCTGGTGAGCGTTTAGGGTCTGCAAACTCATGTAAATGCCAGTCTAAGGGAGCATAATTCAGAAGACCAATCTGCCCATCCCCTGCTACTGTTAACATAATTCAAGTTGAAGGTCCCGTCCACAGCTGTCTGGGGGGCTACCTCCTCCCTCGCAGATGGGAGAAGCTTGCTCGATGGACTGGACTTACACTAATACGCTATTTGGAAAGAAGTGATGGCGATGAATTACTACCACGGTGAATATCATTAGAATGCCGCAGAACCAGAAGCCCTGTGTGCCTGTTAACTCCTATGCCTCTCACTGCCACTCCGCAAAGCCACAGTGTCACCGAACACTTTACACTGAGCTCTAAAGCTGGAAATGCGTCTTAGAGATTAGCAGGTCCAGACGTCCGTGTCTAAGACGGCAAGTTCCCCCTAGGAGGAGTTCGAGAAATGTCTGGTGAATGAGTGAGCCCCTCATTTTACAAATCACGTAACAGCCCCTGGGAAGTGAAGCGATTGTCCCCCATCGCACACCTCATTGGTGGCAGACCAGGCACTACAGCACAGCTGACTCTCAGGTTAGTCCTGGGTCGATTCCATTTTGCTGCCTCGCATTTAAAAAATTCATTTTTATTTTGGTGCTGCTTTTTCTTTTCAAGCCTTATTTTGATCTACAGTTTGCTTCAGAACTGCACAGTAACAAGGCAGAAGCCTCTTGTTTCTAGCCTTCAGAGTCATTTAGATCTTAATAGCCAAACACTGGGCTTTGTAAGTCTTAACTGACCCTAGAGTTAAAAAGTTCAGCTGGGCGTGGTGGCTCACGCCTGTAATCCCAGTCCTTTAGGAGGCCGAGGTGGGCGAATCACGGCGTCAGGAAATCAAGACCATCCTGGCTAACAAGGTGAAACCCTGTCTCTACTAAAAATACAAAAAATTAGCAGGCATGGTGGCAAGCGCCTGTAGTCCCAGCTACTCGGGAGGCTGAGGCAGGAGAATTGCTTGAACCTGGGAGGCAGAGGTTGCAGAGAGCCAAGATCACGCCACTGCCCTCCAGCCTGGGTGACAGAGCAAGATTCTGTCTCAAAAAAAAAAAAAAAAAGTTAAATTTCCAGCATTCGGTCTCAGATTTATGGACACTTATGATAGAAGACTCAAATGTATTCAATAGATCAGGGGTTGCAAACTTTTTCTGGAAGGGGCCAGGTAGTCAATACCTGAGGCTTTGCGGGCCATACGGGCTCTGTCACAACTATTCAGCCATAGAGAACGCGTACATGAATGAGCATGGCCGTGTTCCAGTATAAGAGAAAAACAGGCAGGAGGGGAATCAGATTTGGCCCTAGGGTCAAAGTTTGCTGACATCTGCAAAGGAGGACTTGGTCTTTGACTTAAGATTTTCCAGCATATTCCAGATCTAAGCAAAGGTATAGCATTCATCCTTACAGAGTCCATTCACATTCCCAGTCATATCCACCTGTCATATCCACCTGCCTTAAGAAAGAGAATTTTTAATTTTTTCAATCAGAGACTTGACAGTCCTTAGGAGGAAGTGTATTTGTATGGTACTCTTGGGAGTGTGTGAAATAATGGCTTGGCTTGGGCTTCTTAACAGGCTGGGTGGTTTAAATTTTGTTCCTCAGTTCTGAAGACGGGAGGTTGGGAATTCTGAGATTAGAGAGTGGGTAGATCCAGGGTCTGGCGAGGGTCCCCTTCCTGGTTGGCAGGTGGCTTTTTCTCACTGTCTCTTCAAGTGGCAGAGAGAGAGTGAGTGTGACAGAGGGTGAGAGAGTGCTCTCGTGGCTGTTCTCATAAGGGCACTAATTCCATTCATCAGGGCTCCACCCTTATGACCTGACCATCCCCCGAAGGCCCCACCTCCAAATACTCTCGCATTGGAGAGTTTGGCTTCAACATATGAATTTGGGGGACACACATCATTCAACCCATAGCTATAGGTAGGTAAAGCCAACACAGCAACAAACTTTAGAGATGAAGAAACTGAAGGAGAGGGTTGGAGACTGGAATCGTAACTTCTGATATGTGCCCAACACTATGTTATACCAAGCACAGTGCTACATCATTGACTCCTTGCAGGATCGGTGAGAGATTTTCATTATTATGCTAACTTCACAGATAAATACTGAGAGATTAGATCATGTGCTCAAGTCTTATTCTAGGAAGCAGCAGAGCTCTGTCTAGAACTCTATCTAGTTCTGTCTGGCTCTAATGCATGCTCCCTCCCTGCCCCACAACACTTCATTCTTATGAATCATCACCTGTTCCAGAGGCAAGGATGGCATTCTAATAATCTGTCCACACTTAATTCCCATACCTTAGCTAGGAGCCTGACATTTGTTGAATGTTAAAGTAAGTATAAATACTTGAAGGGGTGGTTAGTTTTTTTTTTTTTTTTTTTTTTTTTTTTTTTTTTTTTTTTTTTTTTTTTTTTTTTTTTTTTTTTTTTTTCAGATGGAGTCTTGCCCTATTGCCCAGGCTGGAGTACAGTGGTATGATCTCAGCTCACTGCAACCCTGCCTTCTGGGTTCAGGCAATTCTCTTGCATCACCCTCCTATCTGGGATTATAGGCATACATCACCACGCTGGGCTAAATTTCTGTATTTTAATGGAGATGGGATTTCACCATGTTGGCCAGGCTGGTCGCGAACTCTTGATCTCAAGTGTTCCACTGGCCTTAGCCTCCCAAAGTGCTGGGATTACAGGCATGAGCCACTGTGCATGGCCAACAAGATCTTTTAATTGTACATTTTAATCTAATATTCTCTTTAAAAATAACTGTCTATCCCTGTCCCAAATCAACCTGACTACCAGATTTGAGTTGTTACGTGCAGGAATTTCCCACTTCTGCACGACGTTAGGAGAGATGCTGGTGTAGTTTAGGAGTCCTCCATGCCCAGTCAGTGCTGGGGCAGGTGTGGGGATGCCCACGGGAGGCAGAGCTGCCAGGCTGTGTGTGGGGCCTGGGCAGAGAGCTCCTACTTCCTCATAGAGTCCCTGCCATGCACTCTGGGTGGGCACAGGAAAGTGACTGACAGAAATAAAAGCGCCACCTAGAACCTCAGAGACTGATTCTTTCTCAAAATTCACGTCCAGTTCAGGCATTCTGGGATGAACACAGGGTCTTCGGCCAGCACCCTGTCCTTTGGTTGGTTAGGAATGATGGCACCTGTTCATGTGACTTTGGAGAAGCTGTTTCTCTCCTCCCAGTTTCACTTTCCTTCTGGGGCTGATCCAGGCAATCCCTGACGCCCCTTCCAGCAGAGGAAGAGAGAGCAGCCGGTGACACGCCGCGGGTTCTCCCTGCGAGGCTGGAAGGGTAGTGAAATCATCTGAGATAAAAATGTAAGAAGGACTGAGCTTTCTGTGGATCCAGAGGCTACCTGATACATGGCAAACTCTGGAGACTTTTTTTAGTACCTGGACTTCTCCTTTTTGGAGGCAGACCTCAATTCATCCCCAAAGAGAAATCTGAAATAGCAGAAAGATTTCAAACAGGATAGGAATTTGGGCTCTGCCAAGATCCAGGGAAGATGCAGGGTATGAGGATTTCAAGGGAGGTGATGGAGGGGGTGGGCGGTAAGTGGCTGGTTTCTACTCTCCGGTCTCAGGAGGCCTTGCTGGGACAGGAGAGCTAAGGGTGTGCAGCTGGTTTACTTGGGGCATGTGACTCACCAGCCTCATGTCCGGTTTCTGGTCAGTAAAGTAAGAACATGGGATGATCATTTCAAATGTGTGCTACACACCCGAGTCTGGGGCTGAAGGGTCAGGGCTTGCTTTTTTTTTTCTTCATGGTAATCCTTTAGAATATAAAGGATTTGCTTCCTTGTCATATTTGGTGCTAAATTATTTTCCAGTTTTTGCTAACTGTTTTTTTGTTTCTTTTTGAGACAGGACCTCACTCTGCTACCCAGGTTGGAGTGTAGTGGTGCAATCAGAGCTCACTGCAGCCTCGAACTCCCGGGCACAAGTGCTCTTTCTGTCTCAGCCTCCCAAGTCGCTGGGAGTATAGACACACACAAACATGCCCAGCTAATTCTTTTGGTTTTTAGTAGAGATGAGGTCTTGCTCTGCTGCCCAGGCTGGAATGCAGTGGCACAAACATGGATCTGTGAGGTAAAACCGAGCTCTAAGATCCCATCAGCAGCCTTAACCTCATGGGCTCAAGTGATCCTCCCAACCCAGCCTCCTAAGTAGCTGAGACCACGAGTGCACACCACCACACCAGGCTAAGCGTTTTTCTTTACTTCTAAATTTTCTTTATTTTTTGACATCAGAGCGTTTACTATAATTCATTCTAGAAATATTTCTTTTTTTTGAGATGGAGTCTTGCTGTGTCACCCAGCTGGAGTGCAATGGCATGATCTTGGCTCACTGCAACCTCTGCCTCCCAGATTCAAGTGATTCTCCTGCCTCAGGCTCCCAAGTAGATGGAACTACAGGCGTGCACCACCACGCCCAGCTAATTTTTGTGTTTTTAGTAGAGATGGGGTTTCACCATGTTGGCCGGGCTGGTCTCGAACTCCTGACCTCAAGTGATCCACCCACCTCGGCCTCCCAAAGTGCTGGGATTACAGGCATGAGCCACTGTGTCTGACCAGAGAAATATTTTATTTCGTAATTTTTTTTTCACATTGTTTTCATGCTTACAAAGTTTTTTCTTTCTCATGTGGAGGAGATCAAGTATTTATATACAAGTTTTAATGGCTTTATTATATATGTTTAACATATTTTTGTTTTTAAAATTTGAAATTAATTTATACACATTAAAAAATTTAAGAAATGTGTGTGTGTGTTTTCATGAGAAATAAAAACACCACATTCACACACAATTGTACTACCTTTCCCAGAGACAACTACTGTTAACAATTGATGGATGAATTCTTCAGACTTTCAGTTTGAGGCATATGTGTGTGTGTGTGTAGAGACATGTATGTGGCATTTATTTTTACATAGGAAAATATACATGCATACCGTACATGTCATTCAGCAGCTTGGTTTTCTTCATAGGACACTAGCTTTTGGAGATCTTTTCATTCCAGTGCACATAGCTTTGCCTTGTTCTTCTTAACATGTACGGTATACATGTACTGTAAATTTACACATGACTTCGAAATTCATTGAAAAGTTGTGTCAGTCAGTGGTGTTAGATGAAGATGCAAATAGATTTCCCTTCCCCAAGCAGCCAGTTTTCCAAACAGCAATCCTCTCCTGTGTGCTGGGGGGGATTTTTTTTTCTTTTTCTTTTTTTGAGACAAGGTCTTGCTCTGTTGCCCAGGCTGGAGTGCAGTGGTGCGATCTTGGCTCACTGCAGCCTCGAACTCCAGGGCTCAATCAGTCCTGTCATCTAAGCCTCCTGAGCAGCGGGGACTACAGGCATGTGCCACTAGGCCTGGCTGATGTTTTGTAGAGACAGGGTTTCACTATGTTGCTGGGGCTGGTCTCGAACTCCTGGGCTCAAGCAATCTGCTCCCTTTGGCCTCCGAAAGTGCTGGGATTACTGGCATGAGCCACTGCACCTGGTCCGGAGGTTTTTGTAGTTTGCTTTTTAAGATAGTGTTGTGGACAACACATTTTAGAAATAAGGAGAGCAAAATGTGTGTACCAGTCTACAGTGTAGAATGTGCTCTCCCACGTGTAATCTCATTTGAATCTCACCGAGATGCTAGGACATGGAAATGTTTTTTTCTTCCTGTTGTACACCTGGGCAGGTAAGCTGTAAGGTGGGCAGTAGGAGGTTAGGGGTTGCCCAGGCTCCATATCAACGTGGAGCTGGAACTTGAATTCAAGTCTCCTGACTATGAGTCCAAGCTTTCCTTGCACGGCAGCCAGGAATTTAAGAAGTTTCTCCAATAGAGAAGCAAAGAATCCCTTCCTTTCTCCCTGCCACCTGTTCTCCCTTCCTTCCTCCTTTGAGCAGTTATTTATTGAGCTTCTCCTGCGTGGCAGGCACGGCGCGAGGGTTTGCCATGAGAAAGCCTCACGACTTGCAGAAGGTAATTATTCTCAGCTTCAGCTTCCTTATGTGTGTAATGATCTGTGAGGCACAATGAAGCTCTAAGATCCCATCAGAAAGATTCATCCAGTTACCAGGAAATTAAATCCACCAAATCACCAGCTGCCTTGAACACTTTGGTTCAATATCAAGGACTTACTGTTTTACTTTGAGAACTTCGTAGGGTCCCCGCACTGGAAGGGGTTCTGCATAATCCATTAGTCTGTCTGACCCCTTGCTTTGGACAGGTGGATGATACATTTTTCAGCAAAGAAACTGCCTAGTCGTTCTGTTTTGTTGTTGATGTTGTCGTTGCTGTAGGTTTAAAGCATCAGTTGATTATCTCAAGGTCTCTGTGGCTCAGGAATCTGGGCCTGGCTTAGCTGGGTCCTTCTGGCTCAGGGTCTCTCGCCAGGCTGCAATCAAAGATGATCCCTGGGATGGAGCCATCTTAAGGCTGGGCTGGGGGAGGATCCGTTACCCGGCTTACTCACTGGCTGTTAGCAGGGTTAGTTGGCAGGATTCATTTCTTCACTGGCTGCTGGCTGGAGACATTAATTCTTGCTGTGTAGGCCTCTCCACTGGGCTTGCAACATGGGACCTGACTTCCTTCACAGCAAGGGAACAAGAGAACGTGTGCTAGGAGGGAAGCCACAGTCTGTTGTCACCTTATCTTGGAAGTGAGGTCATCATCTCTGCCACAGGAGGCAGGGACCATCGGGGGACATTGTTGAGGCTGCTGACCACAGTAGGAATTGCCGTGTTCCTCAGCGGAAGCATAGAAAGTCCGGGTAATTGTGCTGAGGTCGTACAAGAGATGGTGGAGGGGCTGGCTGTCAACCCAGGTCATCTGTCTGCAGAAGTTGTTCTCGTTGCTACCATGCTACTGCCCCACGGTTAAAATGCCAGTGGACGCGTTCCCTGAACTGAGAGGACCAGAGATCTAAAGCTACTGGCTAGGGCAGGGAAACTTAGCCTTTCCTTTGCCACTACAACTATTACAAAATACAATTAGAGAAAAGTTAGCACCTACTTAATTATGGCTATCTGATGCCTTTCCTTTGTCTCAAAGTGTAAAACATATGCATTTGCAGATGATGATTTGCAAAAAAAGTATGCAAAAGAACACAGAGAAAAGTGTATCTCCCACACGTCCTTCCCACCACGCTTCACTTCCCTCCTCGGGAGCAGCCCGCCGTACCAGTTTCTTGTGTGTCCTTCAGAGATATTCTATGAATGTACAAGCTTGTGAGAACAGTCTTTTTTGGCTGTTTTTTTAAAAATACACACATAAGAGTAAAGGCAACTCACAGAATGGGAAAAGATAAGGACTCATCCAGTATTTAGTAAAAACAAACAAAAATCCTACAAATCAAGAAGAAAGAAATGGATGACCCAACAAGAAAATGGATGGAAGACATTTTACCAAAGAAAAGAGCAAAATGGCCCTTGACACAAGAGATGCCAAACCTCACTAGTCATCAGGGAAATGTACAAAATGGCAAGGAAATGCCCCCTTAGCACATGGGGATGGCAAAAACACAGAGCGTGGGAAATGCCAGGGTACGAGTGAGCCAGTTTCTCCACAGCCTCGTCAACAAGTGGTTTGCCACCATATTTTATACGAAGTCACTCTTATAGGTGTGCAGAAATATCCCACTGTGGTTCCAACATGCCTTTCTCTCATAGGTAAGAAAGCCTAAAGTCCCTTCACATGCTCACGTGCTGTCTGTAGGTCTTCTGTGAAATGCCTGTTCGAGTATTTCCCATTATTTACTTGGATTATCTGTCCTTTTTTGGTTGAATTTTGATAGTTACTTCTGTATTCTAGGTTGTTCCCTTTTTTAAAGTTTCACTGATAATCTTTTTTTGAGATGGGGTCTTGCTTTGTTGCCCAGGCTGGTCTTGAACTCCTGAGCTCAAGGAATCCTCCTGTCTCAGCCTCCCAAAGTGCTGGGATTACAGGTGTGAGCCACTATGCCCTTTCCCCTTGTTCTTTGCTGTCAAAATGGACTTTAGCTATTTTTGGTCTTTTCTCTCCCATATATATTTTTTTTTTTCTTGGATCTGCATGTCATGTTTTATCTGAAGTCATCACATTTAAAGAACTGTGGAGAGTTTCTGAAGAATCAGCATCTTTATGTAGAATGAGAAGATACATAGTCTTCTCATTCATGAATGTGGTCTAATTCTCCATTTATTCAGGATTTCTTTTATGCCTTTTGATAATATTTTGTAATTTTCTTTAAAGAGCCTTGAACATTGTTAGAGGAGAACCTTGTTCTTTGATCTTGGTTTCTATCTGGAAGGATTTTCCCCAAGCACACTTCCTTCCCTTCATCCACTTCACCCTGGTAGAGAGGTAATGGCCCATCTAATGTCAGATTAGCAAAGACTACCTAAATTTAGCTTCATCTTTGTTTGGTGGGTAAGTAAGAAGGCTGCAGTGAGGAGGCATTTTGTTTGTTTCTCTAGGGTAGGTTTGTTTTTTGCTGGAGGTCCTGTTGAGTATAAGTTGTGGCAGTAGCATCATTATCTCATTCCTATCTCAGAGAAAAAGTTTCAGCATTTTCACATTCAGTATGATGTTTTCTGTAAGTTTTATATAGATGCCTTTCATCAGTTTTAGGTAGTGTCTTTCTAGTTCTAGGTTGCCAAGAATTTATGTCATGAATGGACGTTGAATTTCATCTAATTATTCTCTGCATTTATTGAAATGATCATATGATGTTTCTTTTCTATTTTGTCTGCAAGGTGAATGATACAATTTTTTGGATAATTTAAAATTGAAAATTTGTACAAGAAACTCTCATAACTCTTTACCCAGTTGTTTACTTTTTGCCTCATTTGCTTTATCATTCTTTCTTTATACACATATATATGAGCATGTTGCTTATTTTTGGTTCCATTTTAGGCTAAATTGGAGATAGTATGTCCTTTTACCCCTGATTATTTACTAAGAACAGAGACATTCTATGGCAGGAATTCAACGAAGGCAAGAAATTAAACTCATACATTACTATTTCATACGTGTGAATATTAAACCAACCTTGCATTCTTAGAATAAACCCCACTATAAATGACATGATGTTCTATCCTTATTATATTTTATTATGTTGATTGGCTTGACTTTGCCTGCCTCACATTTTTCCTGCCTTTTTTCCCTTTTTCCCTCTCTTTCTTCTTTCCTCTCTCCCTCCCTTGTTTCTTCCCTCCCTCCTCCCTTCCCTTCCTCCTTTTCCCCTTTCTTTCTCCCTTCCTTCCTTCCTTCCTTCCTCCCTCCTCCTTCCCTTTCTCCCTCCCCTCCTCCCTTTCTTCTCCCTTTTTCTCTCTCTTTCTTTTGTATTTATGAGAGAGTTGACCCTATAATTTTCTTCTTGTAATGAATCTGTTTACTCTTATACAGTGGGTTGGGAAGTAGTCTTTTTCCATTTTCTCAAATAGTTGTGTAAGATTGGTACTATTTCTTCCTTAAATGTTGAAAAGAATTTACTTCTGAAGGCATGAGAAGATTTTTTATTTGAGATTCACTTTAATAGCTGTAAGATTAGATTGTCTCTCTTTTTGTGTCCATTTAGTAAATGATGTTTTTTTTGAAGTGATTATTTCATCTAATTTTCTACTTAATTGTTATAAAGTTGCCCATTCATTATTTGTCTTACTATGGGTTTATTAATTTTATTTTTCCAATAACCAGCATTTGGGTTTGCTTATTCTCTCTTATATTAATATGTTTGCTTTCTATTTTATTAACTTCTATTTTTATATTTTCATTTTCTTCATTTTACTTTCTTTGGTTTAATTTGCCATTTCCCCCCCTAACTTCTTGAGACAGATGCTTGAAACACTGATTTTCAATCTTTCTTCTTTTCTATTCATATGCATTTAAAACTAAAATTTTTCCTTTAAGCATTACTTTAGTGGACTTCCCTAAGTTTTGATATGTAATGTTTAACATAATTTCTAAATACTTTCTCATTTTTATTGTGATTTCTTCTTTGGCTCTTAAAAAATACAGCAGTGTATTATTTAATTTCTAAATATATATAGGGATTTTTTAGCTTTTATGTGATTGATTTCTAGTTTAATTTTACTGTAGTAAGATAATATACTCTATATGATTTTGATATTTTCAAAATTGGTAAGACTTGTATAGTTAGTACTGTAAAGGGCGCAGGTTAAAAGGAATGACTCTTATTTAGTTGTCGGGTATAGTGTTCTAAATGTGTTAATAAGTGCAAGTTTGTTAATCACATCGTTCAATTTTTTTATATTATTACCAACTCTTTAGGTCTTCTTTATTAGCTACTGAGAGAGTTAATATCTCTCCCTATGATTTTGGATTTGACTGTTTCTCCTTTGGTTAAGTCAGTTTTTGCTTCATATATTTTTGGTCTATGTTATAAGCTATGTACAAATTTAGAATTATTACATCTTCCTGACAGATTGAATCTTTTATATTTAGCTATAAAATTCTAATCTGATAATCTTTGCTTTTGTTGAATTTAATCAGATTTCATATGTGTGATACATTGTGACTTATCATTTCCAGTGTTTTTCTTTAAGTGTCTCTTTGGCTATTTTTTCCCTTCTGATTCTTTTTGGGACATTGATTCCCCACTCCCAATCATCCCTACTTCAAGACTTTTCATTTCACCACTTTGGCCCTTGTTGGTTTGAAATTCTTCGACTATCCATTGATTATAACCACACCTGCCTCCTTTTTGCTATATGTGTAAACAACTTTAGCTTTGCTGTCTAAATAAAAATTATATGGTATTTGTATTTTTACTCTCCATAGTTAATTATAATTGATATTCTATCAACTTTCAGACTCATCTTTATTTTTCCTTGCATACCACAATTTCTGTTTGGGTTTAGTTGTTGTTTTTTTTTCCCTCCACCTTGCTAAGGGCCATCTTATAGTGAGAGTCTGTAGGGGTGGAAGCAACCTCAATCTTTGTATAACTGTGAACATTTTTATATCACTCTCACTGTTAAATGCTAGTTTAACTCAATATAAAATTCCAGGTTGATAGTTATTTTTCCTCAGCATTCTGAAGCTATTATTCCGTTGTCTTTCGTCCTCCACTGGGGATGATATAAAATTTGCCAAATATCGAATTGTTATTTCATTGCAAATAATTCATCACTTCTCTCTTGTAGCTTACAAGATTTTTTCTTTATCTGTGTAGTTCTATAGTTTCACTATGATGAGTCCAGATGTGGATTTATACTAGAGAGCTGAGAACATGTTTCTCTAGAATTTCATGTCTTTCTTCAAAAATGGAAAATCATTAATTATTATTATTTACAAATATTACTTCTCTGTCATTCCCAACGTTCACTTATTTTTGGAATTCTAGTAAATGAATCTAGGAATTTCTTAATCTAGTCTCTGTATTTCTTTACTGCTTGTATATATAGATATATACATATATGTATTCACTATCAGATACATGTATATGTATACACACACGCATATAGTTATATTTTCTTTTTCTTTTTCTTTTCTTTAACAGACAGGGTCTTGCTATGTTGCCAAGGCTGGTCTTGAATCCCTGGGCTCAGTTTCCCAAAGTACTGGGATTACAAGCATTAGTCACCATGCTGGGCTTCATTTTTTTTTTTTTCCTATGCTGAAGAATTCTGGAGGAATTCTTCAGTATTCCCTTCTAATTAATATATTCTTTATTTGATTGTGTCCAGTCTAGATTGATCTCATATACTGAATTTTTTTTTTTTTAATGAAGTCTCACTCTTGTTGCCCAAGTTGGAGTGCAATGGCACCATCTTTGCTCACTGCAACCTCCACCTCCTGGGTTCAAGCGATTCTCCTGCCTCAGCCTCCCAAGTAGGTGGGATTACAGGCATGCACCACCATGCCTGGCTAATTTTATACTTTTAGTAGAGATGGGGTTTCACTGTGTTGGTCAGGTGTTCTCAAACTCCCGACTGCAGGTGATCCTGCTGCCCTTGGCCTCCCAAAGTGCAGGGATTACAGGTGTGAGCCACCGTGCCTGGCCCTGTACTGAATTTTTAAAAAGGAATCTCTTTTTATATTTCAAGGCTTGTAGTTAGTTCTTATTGACATATAACTGTTCTTTTGTTTTTTTCCCTCTCTACATTTTCTTGGCATCTTAAAATGAAAGATATTTCATTTATATCTTTGTTCATTATAAACATTCTTTTCTAAAAAAATCTTTTCTAGGCTGTTCCATAAAATTGATTTAATCAGAAATGAATTCACATTCAGGGTCTTAATTTCATTCTCATTAGATTTCTTTGTTTGGGGATTTGGGTTTGTGCGCGGATTGTGGGTGGGAGATCTGGGTTTGTTTTCTCTCTCTCCACCTCACCCACTCCCCCTGTTTCCCTCTCTTTCCTGGTGATTCACAGCTGCTTAGAGTTGTTGCATCCAGGTCTCTAATCCTGATTCATGTCTCCTGCTTCAGGGTTCTCCTCCGATAGTAGGCAGGGAAAAAGAACCCTTATGATATGTATGAGATTCACATGGATTTGTTGTGGGAATTGGCTCATGCAATTATGAAGGCCAAGAAGTCCCATGAGCTGTTGCCTGCAAACTGGAGAACCAGATAAGCTGGGAGTGTAACTTTCTCAGTGCAAAGGCCTGAGAACCAGGACCTCTGATGTTTGAGAGCAAGGGAAGATGGATGACCCAGCTCAAAAAGTGTGAGCAAATCCACCCCCTTCCTCTGCCTTTCTGTTCCATGTGGGCCTTCTCTGGATTAAATTGTGTCCACCCACATGGGTAAGGGAGATCTTCTCACTCAGTCTACTGACTCCAAAGCTCATGTCTTCCAGAAACACCCTCACAGACACACCTTGAAATGATGGGTTACCAGCTACCTGGGTATCCTTTAGCTCAGTCAAGTTGACGTATAAAATTAGCCAACACACCTACCCTAGTGATGTTAGAGCTATTGTATTCACAGACACTACATTGATTTGGGTTCTTTGCCACAGAGCCTTGCTTTCTGTAGGCTATAAAGTGGAAGCCCAGGCGCTATTGTGTCAGCATCTTAATTTTTCAATTTCTTTCATGACCCACCTGAGTTCCTACTTTCAGTGAAAATTATTCCAGTTCCCCTCTCCCGTGGAGCACTAGTAATTCCCCCACTTTGTAGGATGCAAATTCTAGGCTGTCCCTTCCTAGAGGATGGTAGTTTCAGCTTCTGCTCTCCGCTTTTTGTTTTTATAACAGAGGTCATTATTTTGAGCCCAGTTATTTTGCTTTTGATGTGTTTCTTACCTGTCAGTGCTATGTTTTTGCAGCCAAGGGGTGTGAGACAAAGCGTGAAGTCCCAGAACTGGCTTCACCAGGATTCTGTCTTCTTTTTTGAAGATCTCCACATCCTTCTTCCTGCAGTAAATGTGCAGCTTCTGCTTCAGGTAGTTCTGAGGATAGCCTTGATGCTGGGGCTGGGCAAAAATAAAGGGCTCCCACTTTCACTCAGCTCCCAAAGGGATGTCCTGAGCTGTATCGCCAGGACCTCTGCCTAGGAAAGGAACAGGAGAGTCTAAGAAGGTACCAGCTGCAAAGACCATCCTTCATTGTAAGAACGCTGCTGGAGGAGAGGACATGGAGGGATAGGGGGCCTGTTCTCTTCCCTATTCCCTTTCACTAAACTTCCCAGAGAAAAACAATTTTTTTTTTTTCTTTTTTGAGACAGAATCTTTTTCTGACACCCAGGCTGGAGTGCAGGGGTGCAATCATAGGCTCACTGCAGCCTTGAACTCCTGGGCTCAAACGATCCTCCCATCTCAGCCTCCTGAGTAGGTGTGTGCCACCATGTCTGGCTAATTTATTTTTATTTTTGTAGAGATGGAGTCTCCCTATATTGCCCAGGCTGGTCATAAATTCCTGGGCTCACGAGATCCTCCCATCTCAGCCTTCCAAAATACTGGGGTTATAGATGTAAGCCACTTCACCTGGCAGAAAAAAAAATGTTGTAATTGGCAGAAACGTATGTGGAAATACTGAAAGAACAAGAAATTACCTGCCTAAATTTTGTTACTTTTTAATAATTCTTTTTCTTTTTCTTTTTTGAGATGGGGTCTCACTTTGTCTCCCAGGCTGGAGTGCAGAGGTGTGATCTTGGCTCACTGCAACCTTTGCCTCCCAGGTTCAAGTGATTCTCCTGCCTCAGCCTCCCAAGCAGCTGGGATTACAGGCATCCACCACCACACCCGGCTAATTTTTATACTCTTAGTAGAGATGGTGTTTTGCCATGTTGCCCAGGCTGGTCTTGAACTCCTTAGCTCCGGTGATCCACCCACCTCAGCCTCCCAAAGTTCCAGGATTACAGGCATGAGCCACTACACCTGGCCACTTTTTAATAATTCTTATGATACTGTAAATAATCTCAAAAGTTCTCAATTAGATAGAAAGTAAACATGAAGCAAAACGGGCCAGGTACAGTAGCTCACATCTGTAGTACCTGTACTTCAGGAGGCTGAAACAGGAGCACTGCTTGCTGCCAGCAGTGCAAGACCAGTCTGAGAGGCTGAAACGGGAGCATTGCTTGCTGCCAGCAGTATAAGACCAGTCTGGGAGGCTGAAACGGGAGCACTGCTTGCTGCCAGCAGTATAAGACCAGTCTGGGAGGCTGAAACGGGAGCACTGCTTGCTGCCAGCAGTATAAGACCAGTCTGGGAGGCTGAAACAGGAGCACTGCTTGCTGCCAGCAGTGCAAGACCAGTCTGGGAGGCTGAAACGGGAGCACTGCTTGCTGCCAGC